>LIEC01008790.1:0-49212 GCA_001925005.1 Drosera capensis | reverse complement strand
CTTCCTTTTACCGAAGTCAATTTACAATTTACTTAATTTACTTTAGGTTAAAGTTTAAGGGGTTTGATCCGGGTTTTTCTCCCACCCATCTCAGATATTCCGGATTTTATCATTCATGTATTGTACATTGACCGATCTTGCACACTATCCAAGTAGTCTGCATAGAATTGTGGTCTGCAAATTCATAATCCACTGCATATAATTGTTAAAATTTAAATTAACCTATTCACCCCCCTCTAGGTTATATCTTGACCTTATAGATAGGAATAATTGTTTTTGTGAATACTTTGATTACAGTAGTCGTTATGGTTACTGTATTTGTAGTAGAGGTGTCCTGTGATTGGATAGTGTGTATTCTTCTGAGTTTGGCTTCAATAAATTCAATCTCCTTCCTTGAGTAGCCTTGTGCACTTAGCTCCTACATGAGCTGTGCTTGTGGTCCTTCTGTGACTTCCTGATAGCTTTTCTATGCTTCCAATTAAAGTTCTGAAGGTCTTCATTAGCACTAGGCATCAGATACTTCAATGCTATATTTGCATCGTGAAGTGCAACCAACTCTGGTTCCTTTGATGGTAAAGCCTTTAAGGATAACCCCTCAATTTCTGCTATAGTTTGTTGTCCCGTCTGCTCTTCTGTTGGTATAGACTGTGCTTCTGCCTCCATTTCTATAACCTGTGCAGTAGGATGATCTGATATCGTCTCCTCTTCTAAGGTCTATAGAACAAGCCTTCTTCTAGTTTCCTTTGTCTACTTCGGTCTCACAGATTTTGCCTTCCTGATCACCTTTTCCTTGGCCTTTTCACGCTTATTTTTGCCTTCTAGTTGCCATGTATGTCAATCCAAATAAGAAAGTTAGTGTGAAATGAATGTTCATAAGATTATGAGCATCATCGTGAGAAGGAATGACTCCTGCTGTAATTTGAGTGTCAGTAGTCTGTATTATTGTTGGCTCTTCTGCTCCTTTTCATGTAGTTGCCTCAGCTGCAGTGTTAGTTGCCTCTACTGCAGATGGATCCTCTTTAATTGCTTTTGATTGTTCCTCGACAATAGGCTGTTCAACTTCGATTGGTTTTGTTGATTGAGCCTCAGCTGCTTGTCCCTCTACTGCATGTTCTTCAACTACGAGGGCAATGACTACTTCAGCTACAACTTCATCAGTGGATGATTCCATTCCTATGTCAGCTGTGTGTCCTTGAGTAGATGACTTGACTCCTTCGTCCTTTGTAGGTTCTTCTACTGCAGATTCCTCAGCTGCTTGTTCTGCTGCAAGGTCTACTACAGAAGACTCTGCTGCACTGACCTTGGTTAAGGTCTGCTCTTTTACACCTTCCTCAGCAATTTGATCAATGATTATATCATCATTGTCCTGAGTCTCTGGTTATTGCTGATCACCACCATCATTTCCATCATCTCCCGATAGTCATATATCTCCTCTACTGTAGCTTGAACATGCTTTATTAAGAGCTTTTTGAGCTCTGCCTTGACTGCAAGCGTGTTTACAAACTCAATAGGCCTGAGTATTGTATGCCTGAGTCTAGTTGTCTTCAAGGTAGAGTCCTTGAATTCGAGTATGCCATTGAGAAGAATGTGTGCCTCCTTTGGTCTTATTGACAAGCTACCTGTCTTCTTCTGCAATTGAGCTAGTTATACGGCCTCTGTTTCTGTCATCCTGTTGGCTTCTTCAATCAAAGTATTAAATCCATCTGGATTGACTCTGTAAAGAGTCTTAGGTCCTGAGGGAAGTAGTCTCGGTCTGGAAGATCTTGTTTGCCTTCCAGTTTGTAAGTTTTTAAGTTAGTCTTTGTTTTGTTATAGTGATTAATTTCTAACAATTCTAAAACTCCAAGCAATGAAAGCAAATAAAGAACATAAGATTTATATTGGTTCAGACACTCGTTATCAATTGATAATCAAGAGCTTAGTCCAGTTTTCCCTTGATGACCAGGTTAGTCAATCCAAGAGGTGAGTTCACTATCTTCTTGTTTATGGCTTAGAAGATAACTCCTTTTACAAGTTAGCTAACTTGTTAAAAGGTTAAGAACCTAGATATTTGCACATATCCTTCATTGGACTCTGCTGTAACTTTTGTTCTTCTATGCAGACTAGTGAACTCTTTTCCTATTTTCTTCTCAATTTAGCTCACTCGAGTAACTTTGAATTTTGGATTATTTTGCGAGCTTGCACTAATAATCTTTTGTCCAATCGTTCTCAATGAGTTTCATCGATCCTCTTTTTATATGCTAAGGGAATGAACCCGTGACTTATGTACAGGATCTGATGTTACATCTGGTCATATGTGAACCTCAACTGATGTTGACAGCTTATCTTTCTCAGATCCTCGTACTGTCACTCTCTAAACCTTAAATTTTTGATTTGACTGAACCTCAGACCTCTGACCCAACCTCAGCAACTATCTCTGCCGCACTCCAGTCTACTGCACCTTAGTCTACACTCAGTATTATTGAGACCTCGTCTATACCTAATCCCTGCTCTAACCTTGTTTATACTTAGATCTGATACAATCCATGCATTGTTGTGTTGGTCCTCGTCTGCAAGTTCAATCCTAAATCTTGAAGCATTTATAGGTCTTTTGTTGCCCATAAGTTTCTTAATTGCTTAGTCGAAATCCTTTGTAGTAGTCTGCATCTGATGGCCCACACAATGCTCTCTATCTGTGGTCGTTTGCTCTTCAGCATCTGACGTAGACTGCAACTACCTACCTAATATCCAACCAAAGCACACTAACAACATCATGGCTAATACTCCTAAGTTTTATTCATCAATTTATATACACGTGGAGGGATTACACATTTCTATCAAAGATCAATATAAAAGCACTGGTTTTCTTATCATCCTTGATCCACTTTTCATATGCTCTTTGTTGGTTTGAGGTTATGCCTTCCCTAGGAGCATCCATTGTGGTTAGAATGTGCAGTTTTAACTCCTCAGCCTCCAAGTGAGTTGTACACGATGGCACCAAACTGAATAGTTCTTGCCATGCAATGTACACCCCCTTGAGCACATCTAACAAAAGCGATCTTGATATTGTCATATCACTATAAAAATGAGAAATAGGAGCAGGCATGAGAAACTTATTTGCTATTTCAGGCATATATAGGAAGCTTCTCTTAAAACCTTTTTAAATTATAATACGCCTTACCTCAAATTGTGCAAAGAAAGATCGTTAAGCTCACCCCCACATGATTATAAGAGGTGACTTGTAGTTCTCTTAGAAAATTTTCAAGTATTTTATCCAATTTAAACTATTCACTTGAAGTCAATTTTTATTTCGTCATCATATTTGAATAGGGAAATATTCTTTAACCGAATTGGCCAGCTAAGTAGATGGCAACCCACATCATGCGGACCTAATTAGAAAACCAGTTTCCTTAGATACGAACTTATCAAACCGAATTTCACCAGGTAAATGGAAGGATACCACATCTTACGGACCTAATTAGAAAATCACTTGTTTTAGACACCAAATTGGCCGAATCATATATTCGAAGTCTCAATCGTTTAAGAACGTTCTACTATTCAAATAATACGACAAATAAAAATTTGTTACAAGAGGATATAACATAACACTTTTTCTTTTCGTTTATTTTTTAACATGTATATAGCGAACATGAGATTCCCGATCTGTACAATAATCATGTCACTTAAAATAGTGCAAAAATATTAATAAAATCAACATTTACGAACACGGATAATATTCGTCGGGTTAATATTGGGACCAAATAAGACAAGAAAATTTATTTATATCACAGTCACATGTTATATATATATATATATATATATATAACTTAATCAAATAATTACTGTTGTAAAACAGGGTACGACAAATTGCTTATACATGTTCGATCAATATTTATTCGATATTATGTTTCACTTACTCCCATTAAATTTAGTAAATTTATCTAAGGGTTTAAAAAAAAAACACTCGCAGATCATTCTTTTCAACCCGGAATGTGTGCCTGCACATCAAGGCTTCTTCGTTCTTGAACAGCGGCGGCGACAGGCAGGACAGAGTCTCATTGTGCATCTCCTTCAATTAAATTAGTTTGGGTAAACAGATCCTCTCCTTCAAGGTGGTCCGACAACTATAGAACTGGTCCTCAAACGGCCCAACAGATCCGAAGCTCAAACTGGACCCAATAATCACGCTCAGGTCGTGCGGCCCAATCTCCTCAACCAGGCTTGGATTACATGCGAGGATTTGATTACAACTGTAACAAATTATCTTGCTAGTAAACTTAATGGGAGGAGCAACAATATCAATAAAAACTGGATTATTTTTAAAGATCTAATAATATGAAATCAACTAAACTAAAACCCATGTTCTAATGTCAATGTCGGAATAATATGTATATCGATTATCTAAATAACGGAGTTCATTATTTTTATGTGAATATATGTGATTGATGTATATGATAGGCCAACCCTACGACCTATATTTATAAAAATAAGAAATATGAAAAATAAGATATTTTTTTATTAATTATCTTACCTCAAAAATTAAGATATTTGTATAATATCTAAAACAAATATCTTAAAGATAATTAAATAATATAAACGCATTGATCCACATATCTTTGTTCATATTAATTTAATTTACATTTCAAACTCATGATCTTTGGTGTTGTAGTTCCATTCTATCCCGTTGTGCTTAATCTAATATTCTTTGCATAATTTTTTCCCTTAAAATATTCAAATAATCGAAGAAATTTATTATTTTCCTTTTTTTAATTCTCAAAAATTTGGATTATTATATCTCTTTCTTTTTTGGAAAGTTTCGTCCTATAAACTTTTGTTAATAAGAATCAGGAAATTTCTCAAAAAAAAAAAAAAAAAAAAAAATAGAAACAAATGTTGTGCGGGAATGATTGGTCCACCGTTCATATTCACGCGTATAACTCGATTCTCTATCCCCAGCAATAGTGCCTACTTAATTTGATGGGTTCATGAACTCCATAATCGACAGGAAAGCAAGCAAACTGAGTCAAACGATCTGCTATACCTAAATTGATTTCATTCTTTACAGCACCCAATAACGAACACCATTGCTATGGATTTTTTTTTTGCCCATTTTTTTCCCGGGGTGCTAACTGCAAGGGTTGCAACAAGCGGTCAGATCTCTGACGTTCAACTTTTACTCATTAACAAGTAAAACACCTCACCATAAATTTTTTTTACCAGTCGTACTGCTTCATGTTGCTATACTAGAAATATTGCTAAAGGATATAATATGTCGTGTTCCCTACCATGTGTACAAGATTTACTACTTTCCCCTTAACAAAAGCGTCCTTGAAGATGTATGGACCCATTTTTTCGTGGATTATGAACCCAGTCGTTATCACCGAATGTACTCCTTCCAAATATTTAATTTCCCGTCAGTATCCTATTCCTGATCTCACAAGGTCTATTTTGACTCATCCCATCCAGATCACATATTCCAAACCTTGAGCTTGAAGTGAAGCTGATTGTCACTTCGGGTCCCAATTATGATTCAAGACTATTCCTCATGATATTTCAAATTTCTTGAATAAATCGGAATATTCAATATGTATAAAACCACGAGACAGTTCATGTAACGTCCTAAAATTTTCGGTCCAATACTTTCTAGACACGTTGCGTTACCGTCGCTTCAAAATCCAAACAAGAGGACAATATTATAAGAGATTTTAGTATCAGAAATATAGGAAACTAACAAAAAATTTCCAATTTACATCATCTTAAATTACATGAAATCATATGTCCGAAAATATAAGCGAAGTGTTACAGAAAAACGAATCTAATCATCATCGCTATGTAACAGTCCCTCCCACGATTCTTTATTACCTGAAATGAACGCGTAACCGTGACCTCGAAAGTTCACTAACACAGGATATACGTCCATTTCAAGGATTCGGCATGCTTATTATATCATGCGTTTTTCATACACAAACAAGATGCAATGCAAGGAACACCGAGTAATCATATGTCAAGCAGGAACGTATAAATACGTACAGGACAATAACTCAAGTTAAGTAGGTTAATCCCCGTTTCATTATCATTAGTCTTTATTAAAGCTCTTAAGCTCTTAAGATTCTTCATGCATTTTAAGTCAAATCGTATTGTCTTTCGTGGTTTGTACAAGTTAATGGCATGCTCTTCATGCATTTCACGTCAAATCGTATTGATTCTCTTGACTTTTACAAGTTAATGACATAGGAGGAGTTACAGCAAAAATTTAATATGTTCCCTAGTATGGCTATACTAGAAACAATTAAACAAATAAGATGGTCGTTGCAGTCGACCCAAGACAGTTAATGATAACTAAACACGGCCACCAATTATATTTCAATTGATGCCGCTGCTTGCACGCGAAGGGGGTTCTCACCCTCCCTAACTAGTCCAGAACCCGTAACTGTTCCAGTCATTGCCATTTGTAAGAATTTCTTCATGTTCAGGTTTTCAAGATTCTCATACAAATAACATGAAATTAACCGCATTAATTCCATGTATGATAAGATTTTCATGATTCTCAAGATTCTCAAGATTTTCATGCATGTATCATGAAATTAATTACATTAATTTCCATGTACAGCAGACGAATGTCACGACGTTCATATTTCAAGATTTTCAGGAATGTATCACGAGATTAATCGTATTAATCCATGTATAGAATGCGACTACCATGGTTTTCGTAATTCAAAATTTGAGGCACGTTACATAAGATGAATCGTATTAATCCATGTATAGCAGGTGACTATTATGGTGTTCGTAATTCAAGATTTCAGACACGTAACATGAAATGAATCGTATTAATCCATGTATAGCAGGTGACTACCATGGTTTTCGTAATTCAAGATTTTAAACACGTAACATGAGATGAATCGTATTGATCCATGTATAGTAGGTGACTATCATGGTGTTCGTAATTGAAGATTTCAGACATGTAACATGAGATTAATCATATTAATCCATGTATAGCACGTATCTACCATGACGTTTCATAAATTCATATTACGTTATATTTTTGTAACGTCCTCTATACTTTTCAGAATTAATAATTCATTACAAAAATAATATTCAATCAGCATAGGATATCACACATCAAGAGCAAACATTACTCACGAATTGTTATTATACTCTATAATATTCTACAGGTTGCATCGTTGCCCTTTAAGGCAAGCAATTCAAGACAGTCAAACATATCAGGATTTAATTTTTTTTATTTATCATGCAAGTATATAATCAAACAGTCACATAAATTAAGTCACGCACATACAATTTATACTAACGGTATGTGTTACCCTGTCATAATTTCGAATCCGAAAATTCACAAAATAACCTCAAGCTTAATCCTTCGTAAGGTTCGTATCATTGGCTGAGAAAGTTATTCATGCATCAAAGATCAATCTTCATGCTCATCTTCAGCATCTGAACGAACATCTTCACTAATCTGACCTTTCGTTTCAACTTGCTTCACAATCATTCTTGTCTCTAGCAAGTGGATGCGACAACAAGCATGAGATAAGCTAGTGCAAGTATCCATTGTATAAATACAACATGTCTTCATCATCGTTCTGATAGGCAGAAGTCCAAAGAATATTATTCATTAGAAAATGGAATACGTCATTTGAGAATACCACATCCAAGCAAGAACATATATTTTGCAAATCGCTGGAAGCAGCACTTAAATCGTCTCTCTTCCAGAAAGCCCATGATAGGAATGTGCAATCCCTCCATTTGTATAGAAATTGATGTAACAAACTCAAATGTATAATTTGTAATATAGTTAGATTGTTTAGGCTAGAAGTCAAGTAGGAAGATTGCAGCTGAGGACAGATGCAGGAGAGTAGACAGTTGCAGATGCAGAGGGCTGATGCAGACCATCTGGTGCAAACTTCTATGAGGACTCTAGATGAAGATCTAATATATGTACAAGCAACAAAAGAGTTGAAGGCTTCACAAGGAGGACTGAGCTTGCAGACGAAGACCAAGATGACAAGGCATAAGGCTGAATCAGACTATGCAGACGAGATGTTGCAGCAGACTGGATGTCAGTAGAGATGATTGTCAGGATGAGGTCGAAGGTTTGAAGTCAGTCAAGTGGAGATTCAAATTAAAGTAGCAACGACACAAAAACTGAGAAAAGTGGAATGCCAACGTTGGAACCGAGATGGTGGCAAACACTAGTGGGAAAGTGTCCCTCTAGGAACAATGACCTATAAAAAGGAACCGGTAAAGCTTGCTTGGATGCTGCTAAACTTGTGAATGCTGTTGAGAAAGGATTGAGGAGTACAAGAAAGTGCAAAGCAATCAAACAATTTCAAAGAGTATTCAAGAAAGCCAAGTCGTGAAAGCCGTGTGGGGAGTGTGTCGGGAGTAGAAAATGAGAAGGCCACCAATGATTTCAAGGCGACAAAGAGAAAGGGGTGTCGGCAGTGGTGGTGAGAAGCGCGGTGGTGGTGTCTCCGTGTAAAAGGGGAAAAAAACGTGTGAAAGGGAAATAAAAAACAAAAGGAGAGGAGGCTGACTATGTGAAAACAAAGGGGAAAGAGTGAATTTATACCTAGGTCAAAGGGTAGTTTCGTAATTACGAAATCAAGGGGCATTTTCGTAATTTCATGGTCAAGGGGGATTTTCGTAATTACGTGGCAAGGGGCAGTTTCGTAATTACGAAGTTAAGGGGGATTTTCGTAATTATGTGGACAAAAGAGAGCGGCGGAATGTCGTTTAATTTTCCGATGTTAAACTCCTCAAATTATACGATATGAGGAATAAAAATGGAGGCAATCCTACATGCTCAGGAAGTATGGGAGGCGGTCGAACCAGCGGAGGAAGATAAAGTCAATCCTAGAAAGGATAGGAAGGCGCGTGCCTATATCCTTCAGGCAATTCCCGAAGATGTTCTTCTTCAGATTGCAAAGAAAAAGACGTCGAAAGAAATTTGGGAAAAGCTTGAAGTCGAGGTATCTCGGTGCTGATCAAGTAAAGAAGGCTCGGTTACAGATATTGAAAAGTGAATTTAATGCGTAGCGGATGAAGCCACCGGAGTCAATTGACGAGTTTTCTAGCCTTGGTGCAGATTTTGACGATGCTGCACTCATCAAGAAATTATTCGACTGTGTACCTGATAAGTACTTCACAGTCGCTGCCGGGATCGAACAATTTTAATATATTAAGACGATGCCGTTCGAGGAGGCTATAGGACGATTGAAGGCATTCGAGGAGAGAGCTCGTCTCCTCGAAAACACGGGCGGTGGGCTCTTGTTTACTCAAACCGAGCAGCAAACAACTCAGAAGAATAGCCCTGGGGAAACATCGTCGTCTAGTCAGGGACAACGATGCCAGCAACCATATGACGGGACAATGAGAAATGTTCCAAGAACTTGATGAAAGGATCACCGGGAAGGTGAGATTTGGCGATGGCTCGGACATTCAAGTCATGGGCAAAGGGACGATCGTATTTCAATGCGAGAATGGAGATCAGTATACCCTCCATGAGGTATATTATATTCCAAAGTTGTGCACTAACATCATAAGTCTTGGACAAATGATCGAGACTGTGGTCAAGGTCCACATGGTGGGAGAAACAATGAGGGTGTATGACAACGACAGATTGTTGATGTGCATGAAGCGAACATAAAATCGCCTATACAAGATCAGTTTGGAGTTAGCCAAACCAATCTATCTTCTAGCCAGTCTCGATGATCCGGCATGGTTATGGCATGCCAGACTCGGTCATGTCAACTTTCATACACTGAAGCTCATGAGAGAGAAGCAGATGACGTTTGGAGTTCCAAAGGTGTCACATCCGAACAAGCTTTGTGAGGCTTATTTGACAACTAAGCAGACTAGGCTCCCTTTCCTAGACCAGGCAACCTACAAAGCAAGAAGCCGCTAGAGTTGCTGCATGTCGATCTATGTGGACCAATCACGCCAAGCACACTTGTCGGTAACTCGTATTTTCTCCTCATTGTCGATGATTATAGCCATTGGATGTGGGTTTGTACACTCAAAACAAAAGACGAAGCATGTTTTGTTTTCAAGAAGTTCAAGGTTCAGGTAGAGAACTTGACTAATCATAGTATAAAGACCTTGAGAACGAACCTTGGAGGAGAATTTCTCTCGAAAACGTTTACGAGGTTGTGTGAAGAATGGTGTATCGAGAGGCATTTCACTGCACCGTATACTTCTCAGCAAAATGGTGTGGTGGAGCGGAGAAATCGAACCGTGATGGCCACTGCTAGATCCTTACTCAAGAGCATGCATGTTCCTGCCGAGTTCTAGGGAGAAGTCGTGAGACATACGGTGTATCTGCTGAATTGACTTCCTACAAAAGTGTTAGGAGAGCACATCCCGTATGAGGTTTGGAATGACCGTAAACCCCATCTCGAGCATGTGAGAGTATTTGGTTGTACAGCATATGCGAAGGTGACAATACCACATCCAAAGAAGTTGGATGACCGAAGCCAGCCCATGGTTTACCTTGGAGTGGAGGAAGGGTGTAAGGCACATCGCCTTTACAATCCTCAGTTGAAGAAATTTCATATAAGCAAGGATGTGATCTTTCAAGAGAAATTTGGGTGAAATTGGAGTGTAGGTACTGATGGTGGATTCTCAGAGTTCGTCTTATCTGAGAATTCAAATTCCAAACAAGAAAAACCGGAAGATGTACCAGAGTCAACTTCTGGTGTAGGTTATTCATCACCTATGATAGGAGAGGCAAGTCCATCTACTTCTACTTCACGCATTACAAGTTCCAGAGTCCTCGGAAAGCGGCCCTATACGTCTCGGAGACATCACAGATATTTACGCCAACACAGAAGAAATATATCTTGATGATGGTGAAGATGAGCTGATGATGTTGGAGTCTGACAAGACAACCTGCTACCGAGAAGCAGCAGCTGAGAGTGCCTGGTATCAGGCAATGCAGAAGGAGCTTCTGAACAACACTTAGACTCTGACCGAACTTCCACAAGGCCATAAATCTATTGGTTTGAAATGGGTGTTCAAATTGAAGAAGGATTCAGACGGACGGGTTATTAAGAACAAAGCCAGGCCAGTGGCTAAAGGGTATGTCAAGAGACAAGGCATAAACTTTGAGGAAGTGTTCGCACCCGTTGCGAAACTTGACACGGTTCGGGTGATACTTGCACTTGCTGTGAATCGGAGTTGGGAGATACACCATACGGATGTCGAATCAGCATTCCTTAAAGAAGAGTTAGAGGAGGAGGTCTACGTCACTCAGTCGGAAGGATTCGAGGTGCAAGGCCAGAAGCATCTGTGTACAGGTTATCGAAAGCTCTTTATGGGCTCCGACAGGCTCCACCAGTCTGGAATACTCGGTTAGACAAAAGCATGAAGGAACTTGGGTTTACGAGGTGCTCTCAAGAGCAGGCCGTCTACACTCGAGGTGAAGAAGATACAGCACTAATTGTTGCATTATATGTTGATGACCTCATTGTGATAGGAGGCAACACTATAGAAGTCAAGAATTTCAAGAAACAGATGATGACGGAATTTGAGATAAGTGTTTTGGGATTTCTCTCGTACTATCTCGGGATTGAGGTTGAGCAGAAGAAATGATAGATAAAGGTGAAGCAGTCAGCTTATGCCAAGAAGATCTTATCACAATTCGGGATGGCAGAATGCAATACCACTAAGTATCCGATGGAGCCTAAACTACGACTGCACAAAGATTCAGAGGGAGTTCCTGTAGATGCCACAGAATATAGGCGCATCATTGGATGTCTCAGGTATCTTCTGCACACCCGACCAGATCTCTCATTTGCCATTGGGATGGCGAGTTGGTATATGGAAAGACCCACTATAATGCATCACAAGGTCGTGAAGCAAATTCTGAGATACTGGAAGAGAATGGTTCATTACAGTCTTATCTATATGAGCGGACAACATGAAGAAGCTTTCATCGGTTACACAGACAGTGACTTAGCCGATGATCACGATGGATGGAAAAGTACAAGTGGAAACTGGCTTTCTACATGAATGAAAGCTTGGTGTCATGGAATTCACAGAAGCAGAAGACCGTCGCATTGTCATCATGCGAGGCTGAATTCATGGCAGCTACAGCAGCGGCATGCCACGCTCTTTGGATACGGAACATGCTCAGTGAACTGACAAAGACTGAGCCAAAGCCAGTGACCCTGTTGGTGGATAACAAATCTGCCATATCCCTTATGAAGAATCCTGTGTTTCATGGTCGCAACAAGTACATAGAGACACAATATCACTTCATAAGAGAGTGTGTGAAAAAGGACAGATTATGGTAAAGTTTGTGAGCACTGCAGAACAGCGGGCTGACACATTGACAAAAGTAATGTCAGGTGTTAAGTTAGCTACTATGCGTTAGTTAATGGGTGTTCGTGATTTAGAGACATGTCATGATTAGGGGGGAGCGTGTTAGCTCATAATGTTGACCAAAATGCAGAAAACGTTTCCACCGGTCATCACTATTCCAACGGCCACTATTACATGTTTTTTGTACAAAAACGTGTTTTACAATTCATTGATTTAGTTCTATAAATAAGTTAACAATTCAATGTATCAATGTACCTCAATCAAGAAATAAACGAAATCAAAAAAGAGTTTTTTATCCATCAAATATCCTTGTATCAAACTTACAAGCCTTTCCCTGGTAAGGACAGCTCTTCTCTCCACAAGAGCACCACGAGATTCTATAACAAAACGTTCAGCACCAGGTCCACCTAACCTAGAAGTACTTTGTGCTGATGAACCAAGGCTCATTGTGTGTCACGGGAAGAGGTAGTAACTCAGCAGAAAGATAATACACACACTTCCATGTCGATTCCTTGAATTTTCTAATTTTCTTTCCCTTCTCATTTGCCTAAGTTCACCATCGGTCATCTTACTACGAGCATAACCATAAATCCTAAAGTACTTAGGCAAGCAGTCTTCATAGTATAGTGCGAAAAGAGTTGGGAATATCTTCTTCTTGGCGAGATCGGCAGATGCCCCAAGCACAGTGATGCTGACAGTGTCCTTGAATCGAACCCAAACCCCTCGATCATCTCCTGGGAAGATGCATGCAACAGCATTGCTTACATGTCTCTGAATCGCACATAAAGCACAAAAATCCCTCTTCCAACAGGAATTTTTATGCTTGCCACTATGCAGATAAGCTGCTAAGGGTTCTGTGTAAGTGAGGCACCGAAAAGCTGCATTTAGAAAGCATGTAATGATGGCGAAACAAAGAAACCAAAGGATGTACCGGAGCATTTATTGGATGTCCAATTTTTATTCATTATTGTCGAAAAAAAATCATTTTCTTAAAAAATGAGTTTAATTTTTTTGAAAAAAAATGTTTTTCCAGAAAACTAGTTCTAACCGATTATAATCACCTCCTAATGAAGCAACATCACATCGATAAAATCACTTTTTCAAAAAACGATTAGTGTTAAATTGAACTTGTATCTTCCAGGAAGTGATTTCGGTATGATATTGCCGCGTAACACGCGATTTTTATTTTGTGGGAGTTATATTAGGTAAGATTAAATACACAAAAATTATTATTAAAAGGTTAACATAAAACTTGGATAACAACTAGCAAATAGTAATAACTCTATCAAGAAATATAATACATGTAACGATACAAACGTTTCAGATTACACACAAAAAAAAAAAAAAAAGTGGATTCATATATTGAATCTCGATAAAAAAAAACTTCATTGGATCCTAAACGTTTGTGCGATCGGAATAGTTCCCTCAAATGATATGTCTAGTAGATCTTCTCATATTTCCACGACTTAATATCATTCGTAACATGATAATAATCTTTTGTGTATATCGAGATGTTGCCACTTTGTCTTGAAACCATAAACTATGGTGTGTAAAATTTCTATATGTGAAAAACAATTCATGATCACTATCTTTATTTTTTCAATGTAGATAGACCAATCGTCCACGAATTTTTTCGAAGCAATACTGCGTGGACCTCCATAGTAGAAAATGACCTCCAAATCTGTTCATGATCCGGTTTGTTGGTTTTCGTTGATTTGGAACGGTACACATTACAGTTGTTTTTCTTAATCTTCATTCTGGTCTCCATCTTCTGATTCGTTCTCATCGTGCCATAAAATATGGTATGTATCCTCGTCGTACACATTCGGTTGGAACCTCCAACTCCGCTGCTTCTCTGGCTTGTTTGTATCGAATCCTCGAATCTACATTTTCGTTTTTATCTTTGCTTTCTTTCGTAGTAACAAAAATTTCAACTGTTTTTCTTTTCTAGTGGCAATAATATAGCAATAAATACCAAGTACGTTCGTCATTGATTTCTATGTATCTGATTCCAGAAGAATCTTCAT
The DNA here is from genome assembly GCA_001925005.1 of Drosera capensis. Classification (NCBI taxonomy): domain Eukaryota; kingdom Viridiplantae; phylum Streptophyta; class Magnoliopsida; order Caryophyllales; family Droseraceae; genus Drosera; species Drosera capensis. The sequence goes on along the minus strand of LIEC01008790.1, from coordinate 34,873 downwards.
TAGCGTACAATATCTCTTTTTTTTTTTTCGTCCTGCGGAACCCGTGATCCATGCTCCTTATCTCCTCTTTCAATTTTTTATATCCAAACCGGCACACATGTGCCGAAAAACATGTTAGTAAACCCTCTATCCAACGAATCTCGTCGGATGTGGGATTGAAAAAACAACTTCCTCCACAATGTAACATGAGGTCTACCTCGTAGATGGTCATATTTGATTGAATTTACTTGTTTGATTCTTTAGGAGAGTTTCTTGAGCAGGATGATATGAAAATTCAATTGTGATTTTGTGAGTTTCTTTATAGATCTCATGTGTTGTCTTTTTCGAATTCGAAAAGACATATTTCACATGACCTGCAGACAAGTTATTTGTTTAGTCTTTTCACCTCACATGCTTTGCAGCCAAGGCAAGTGTGGTGTAGAATCTTTTCAACTAAAAGGGTGTGCAGATAAGTGTTGTTTTTTGCTCCGCTAAAACTAAAAATAAACCAGCAACCAAAAAATAGATCCCAGCAGCAAGCAAGCAGCAAAAACTAGTAGAACTAATAGTTTTAACTGAACAAACAGAACCAACAATACAACCAACTCAACATCATTTAGGGACAACTCAACTTATTCCAGCTACTGTAGTGTTTGCCTTAAAGTTAATATTGACATAAACAATAACTATTGATTAATAAAGCAATGGTAACTCAAGATGGTTCTTATAAATAAATCGCTACATAAAAAACAATACATTAAAAATCATTCTTCATCGATCTTAATCGGCATCTTGCTCTTTCTCTTACCCTTGCTCTTCCTATCAGATTCATCTAATTTTTAATGAGTTGTAAACTTCTTTTTGTAAATTTGAAACCACTGTTTTGCTGCTTCATCTCTCCATCGCTCCCAGTAAACGGGCAATGGTGGAAAAAGTGCATCTGGGACCTCTATGATGGAGACAATCCGTCTTTCCTTGGGCGGTGGCTGGTGCAGGGGGAGGATTGTTAGGCTTCCTCCCATGGGAGAGTACAACACGAATATCACGTTGAAGTAATCAGCAACCAGCCAACCCATTTCAGACAAATATATCCACCTGTCTTGCGGAGCATGCCGATCAAGAATATTTCAGTCCAGGTTTTCCTTGATTTTTTCATACCCTTGATCACCGTAAAAAAATAATCTTTATAAATCTTGATGAGACAAAAGATTCATGGTTAAGGATCTTCGCACAACGAGCCATGCATCCTCGCCACCGGGTATACCGACAGACACAACAACGCTTCTAAATCCACAGTTTTCATCCCACCAGCAATATAAGGATGAATGAACGTTGGAAAGTGATCTATATGTGCCTTCGAGATTGATTCTTGTGTTGCTTTTGGTCACGTCCGGATTACCTACATGAGTAATTAAAAACGTATGATAGAGATGATTTTATTTTCAATGATAAAGAAAACACAGATTCTGGAAAGTAGGGTCGACGATTCTGGAAACACATTCGCTATTGCGTTCATGAGTGCCAAACATCTTTCTGTCACGATGAGTCTTGGTAGCGAATAGTCGTCCATTACTTGTCTCAAACATGATAGGGATCAAAGATAATTGTCTTGCTTCTCTTTTCGCAGAAATACAAATGCCACACAAAACGTTAGGGATGTCAAGGTCATTCCTACAATTTCTAACAGTGGCATGCCACCCTATAATCATTATCGTGCCGATACTTGTTCAAATAAAATTAAAAGGATTATTTCTTTAACTGCTTATCAAGATTTTGAAGGGATAGCTGCTTCCAACTAATTGAACATGTTACCTATAAAAAATATTGATTTTCTTATAACAAATGTAATAGTTGTTGAATCCAATTTCTCCCTTCTGCTTGAAGTATGTTATCTGAGAATTACACACATTATCTCTTGTTGGTTCGATGTGATCTGATCTTTGGAGAATTCTCTAGATAGAATTATGTTTTTTACAATGTGTACAAGCAGTTTGTTTTTCTTGGATAGATATTTCTTCATGGTTCGTATCTTCAATAAGCATGGCGTGCCTTCCATCAGTCACCACAGAGGGAAGGATTCCTCTGGGTCCTTCATTTGAAACCTTGAAGAGTTGTTCAAAGTCGTTTTGATCGATGTTGATCCCGATGCATTTTGTGGATGTGTATGTGATGAATTGAAGATCGTCTGCAACCTTTGCCTTTTCGATGAAGTTAAGGCCTGCGTCTTGAGGGCTGTGTATATCCTACTTATCTTTTCACAAAAGCACATGAGGCCTGCGTCTTGAATCAGCTCAGATATATCTTTCACCTCATCTCATTCATTCTTTAATATCTTAAAATCGAGAACCACTCCTGTTTGCAGCTTAACCTTTCTTGTTGAACTTCGTGGCTCTTGAGATTTGTTGCTCTTGAGAGGAGTGTTAGATCGAATATTGGACATTTTCAATGAAATTTAAAAAGTTTTTCCAGATTGTGAGTGAATTGCAAGAGTTCGTAGACTAGGGTTTTCAATAGGGTTTGTAGTAGAGCCCAATAGAAAAAGAGAGAGTGAGAGAGTAAAGTGTTTTTGGTTGAAAATTTTTCAAAATTTATAAGTCTTCGAAAAAGTTACCATTGTCATTTTTCAACTAGGCATTATGCAGATTCAGTCATTGATTTGACCATTACAGAATTTTGGACAATCAGTTTTAAAACGTTATTTTCTTTCAAAAAATAGAAAATACAGTAGAGTAAAAATAGTGCTGGTCTAACTCCATATGTGTAGTAGAGGAGTACAACATTTAGCCAATTTATTGGTTCAAATCGGTCATACCTAATTTGTCTCGTAATTGAATAAATTTGCTCTCATCAAGAGACTATAAAAATATCTGTAATTTATTTTTTTGTTGAAATATATTCAAATTTAATGTGACATTTTTACACATGATCTCTGATACAATGATATCTGACATCAATATATTTGGTTCATGGCATGAAAAACTAATTTTTTAAAAAATAGCCATTGCATACGTATTATCACAAAATATTGGAGTTTTAGAAAGTATAATAGGAATGTGCAATCCTTCCATTTGTATCGAAATTGATGTAACAAAACTGAGATGTATTAGTTATAGTGTAGTTAGTATGTTTAGGGTAGAAGTCAAGTAGGTAGTTAAAGTCTAGGTCTTTGGATGAGCAACTATTGCATTGATAAGCAACAAAAGAACGTCAAAGTCTCTAGGATCTAAGGACTGAGCTTGCAGACGAGGATCAACACAGAATGCATCCAAGTGCAGCAGAACTGAGTGCAGACAAGAGTTACAATAGAGACTGGGTGCAGACTAGGGTTGTAGTATGGAATGCAGGCTAGGGTTGCAGACTAAGGTTACGGTAGAGACTGAGTGTAAACTAAAGGTTGTAGCACACTGAAAGCAGTAGAGGATGATTATTGGTGGTTGGGTCAAAGGTGAGGAGTTAGTCAAACTGAGATTTGAGTTAAAGTAGCAACGACACAAATTCTGAAGATAGTGGACTGGTAGCATCAGAAACGAGATGGTGGGGGATACGAGTGGAAAAATGTCCTTCTAGGAACAGTACGTTGTCTGTATAGGTTCGTTCCTTGAGCCTTAAAGTAATCAGAAATTCAGAGATTACTCGAGAAGCTAAATCGTGAAGATACAGTTAAGGGTGTCACTAGTCTGTAGAAGAACAAATCTTGCAGCAGAGTCCAAAGCTTGGATCTATGCAAAGCACTTAGGTTCTTTATCTTTTATACAAGTTGTAAAGCTTGTAAAAAGAAGTTGTCTTATAAGTTAAAAACAAGAAGATAGTGATACTCACCTCCTGGCTTGACTACACTGGTCACCAAGGGAAGACTGCACTAAGCTCTTGTTTATCAATTGATAACAAGTGTTTGAACCAGTATAAATACTATGTCTCTTTATTTGCTTTCATCGCTTGATATTTAGAAGTGTTAGAACTCAATCTTCACAGCCAAACAAAGATAAATTTCAAGAATTAGAATCTCTACAGTAGACCTCGAACTATTAGCTACAGACTACTCAAGTAGTCTTTATACCATAGTGGTATGCAAAATCTTAATCTGCTGCTTAAAAATTGTCAAAATTTGAATTAACTCATTCATCGCCCTCTAGATTATATCTTGGACCTTACAATTGGTATTAAAGCCTGACTTTCCAGACTTACCAATTCTTGGAAAGAAAATGTCATATATTCTATTTGCAAAGAAGTTACTAACAGTTTGTGTGTGTGAAGATCATCATCATCAACAATGGCAACACCAAAGTTCCCCAAATGTCCTAACAATGGAGAATCTCAAACTTGCTATTTTGACAAGTTCAATCACTAGAAGCTAAGAATACTTGCACATCTCAACTCAATAGACGAAAGGATGCAAGACATGGTCCTCAATGGATCAAATGTTCCAATGATGCCAAACCCAAAGGCTTCAACGAGAGAAGTACAAAGACCAACATCTCTCTAGTCCAGAGAAGACTGGGATCATCAGATGGTTGGTAGAAAATTTCTAAATCAAATATTCAAATCCCTGGATGACAACATGCTTGAAATTATGGTTCATACCACGACAGCAAATGAAGCATGGGAGGCTCTACTGTTGGGAAACGAAGGAACTAATGAGATCTGGGAAAAAAAGAAGAATGTATTGATACAACATTACGAACTGGTCTCAATGAGATCTGACCACTTTCTTCGAAAGATTCAATGTTTGCATCAACAATCTCAAAACCTTAGGAAATACTTTCGAAAACAAGGAAGTCAACCTAACGTTTGTGAGATCTCTTGGTGAAATCTGGAACACAAAGACAACAACTATAAGAGAATCCAGAGATCTAACAAAGATGTCTCTGGCTCAACTGTATGGTGTTTTGCACACCTACAATCTTGAGGTAGAGCAAAAGAAATAGATTGATGATGCAAGAGAGAAGACCTTGGCCTTCAAAGCTCAGGAAAGAGTTCTAAAATCCATGGCAGAAGAGGAGACCAGTGATACCTTATCTACAAGTAAACAAGGTCTATGAGAAGAACTGACATTGATGGGAAAGAAGTTCAAGAAGCTATTCAAGAAGAGAACCTTCAAGAAAAACTTTCCCTCAAAAACCAAAGATGGAGAAAATGAAGTTTGCTACAACTGTGGCAGACAAGTACACTTGTCTGCACAATACAGACGACCAACACAAGACTCGTCTACACCAAAGTTCAAGAAAGACCACAACAAAATCACCTCTGGAAGAAAGAAAAGAGGAAAGGTTTATGCAGCAAAGACATGGAGTGATATAGACTCTGATGATGAAGATATCATATCAAATGCTCATCTGTGTCTCATGGCCAGAGAAGATTCTAATTGAGTTTGCAACCACTGTGGTATGCAAACTACTTGAGTAGTCTGTAGCTAACAGTTCGAGGTCTACTATAGAGATTCTACTTCTTGAAATTTGTCTTTGTTTGGCTATGAAGATTGAGTTCTAAGAGTTCTAAATATAAAGTGATGAGAGCAAATAAAGAGACACAATATTTATACTGGTTCAGACACTTGTTATCAATTGATAAACAAGAGCTTAGTCCAGTCTTCCCTTGACTACTAATGTAGTCAAGCCAAGAGATGAGTAACTATCTTCTTGTTTTTTGCTTACAAAACAACTTCTTTTTACAAACTTGACAACTTGCATAAAAGATAAAGAATCTAAGTGCTTTGCATTGATCCAAGCTCTAGACTCTACTGCAAGATTTGTTCTTCTACAGACTAGTGACACCCTTAACTGTATCTTAACGATTTAGCTTGCTTCTGTAATCTATGAGTTTCTCATTGCTTTGCACTTTTTACTTTTCAATCTCTGTTCGAAAGCCTTACAACAATAAGCCTCAGCGGTTCCGTTTTAAAGGCTCAAGGAACAAACCTTTGTAGATAACGTACTGTTCCTGATAGTCCACTCATGTCCCCCACCATCTCGTTTCTGATGCTGACAGTCCACTATCTCCAGAATTTATGCCGTTCCTACTTTAACTCAAATCTTAGCTTGACTAACTTCAAACCTTTGACCCCACCCTGGCAATCATCTCTACCGTAATCCAGTCTACTGCAATATTTAGTCTGCACCTAGTCTCTGCCATAACTCTAGTCTGATCCCATACTGCAACCTTAGTCTGCACCCAATCTCTGCTACAACTCTTGTCTGCACTCAGATCTGATTCAGTTCATGTCTTGCCATGTTGGTCCTCGTCTACAAGCTGAGTCCTTCATCCTGAAGCCTTTTAGTTCTTTTGTCGTTTAGTAATGTAATGGTTGTTCATCCAAAGTCCTCTGTAGTAGTATGCATCTGGTGGCTTGCACGATCCAAATACATCTCCAACCGTCTGCTCACTAGCCTCTAACCTAGACTATAACTACCTACTTGACTTCTAATCTAAACACACTAACTACATTATAACTAATACATTTCAGTTTTGTTACATCAATTGGAGGAATTGCACATTGCTTTCAATCTTATTAAATTGGAATACATTCCAATAGAAAAACAAGTTGCAGACATTTTTACAAAACCTCTTGATGAAAGCAAGTTTATTCAATTTCGTGCAGAACTGGGTTGCAGACATTTCAGTATACTTGATTTAAAAAAGTGAAATTGTCCAAAATGCTTTACTGCTCTATATCATGTGTAGAAAGCAGACTATCACTATTTGTAAAAATGCAGACTAGCAATATTGCTCTAGTACTCTACAGCTTAGTCAATAAGTAGAGTGCAGACTAGAATCAATATTGCTCTGTTGCATCTATTTTAGGAAACTAAATCCATTTTTAAAACGTTAAATAACTGTTTTCCTAAAATAACACACAACGGTAAAATAATGACTGTCACACCGTAACGGCTAGAAAAGCACTGTCAACGGTCATATTTTCCAAACGAATATAAAAACTACAGATTTTCAATTAGAAAATCACTTTTCTCTCTAATATACTCTCTCTCTCTCTCTCTCTCTCTCTCTCTCTAACAACGTTCTAACTCTCTCACTAAACTTTCGAGCGCTCTACTGCACGAAATTAAAACTCTAACCTTCTAAAAAATCTTCAAAATTCGATTTCTAAACACTATAATTCTTTCTAATTTCTTTGAAAATGGCCAACACACCATCAAACTCATCTAAGACAAGCCTCAAGTCCACTAAATCTCAGATGAGTCCAACAAGAAAGATCGAACTACAAATCGACGTCGTGTTCGATTTCAATACAATACACAACGAATCAGATGAGGTCAAAGACATGGCTGATTTGATCCAAGAGGCTGGACAAAAATTCATGTGTGAACGTACAAGGAGGATCTATGATGATGAAGTGTTGGACTTCATAAAAAAGGCACAAGTTGTAGACAACCTGTACCTTATCTCATACACCTCTACTGCAAGGGGGATTTCAATCTTCCAAATGAAGATTCAAGGGTAATTCCACCAGATGTGATGACATTGGGAAGGCAAGCAATGCTCAACCAAGAAAGGTGGAACGAAGGGATAAGAATAATGAAGAAGTTCTTATCAAAGGAGCACAAGATACTTGCTGACATCGTGAAGAAGATCATCCTCTCTAGAGAATTCAGCAAAGATCAAATTACAAATGATCAGCAGGAGATCATGTGCTCAATTCTTACGAAAACCAGAGTCAACCGGGCAAGTTTGCTCATGTATCAACATGCCAGAGAAGTACAATCTAGACAACCACTATTTGGAAGTATAATCAATATCCTTCTAAAACAAAAATTAAAGCTTTCTGAGAAAGAAGGAAGGCGATGGAATACAGCTAAACAAATTGATGTCAAGAAGATAGGAAAGCTGCCTATTGGATTTACAAAGAAGACTGCAGTAGAGCAGACCTTGGTCAAACCTACAGACCATCCACCAAAGACTGTAGGAGTGCATACTAGACGAAAGGCCAAGCAGACCACTGTAGTAGTGCAGACTACTCTAGTATAGACCAGATCAACAAAGAAGCAAATCAAAAAATGCCAGCTCAACCAAAATGAAGCAACCAAGAGTGACAAGGAGAAAAATCCTTATGCAAACCTTCGATGAGGAAACCGTGTCAGATCAACCTGCTACGAAGCCACTTGCCATGGAGAAGGAGGAAACACAATCTATAGCAATAGTACAGACTGAACAAGCTATTAAGCAGTCTGTAATAGTGCAGAGTGGGCAAATTATTGAGCCATCTTCTTCAAAGATCCCTCCTAAGGTACCAGAAATTGCTGCTTTTCATGATGCATATGTGGCAATTCAGTTCTTGAAGGCCGAAACAGATGAAAATTTGAAGAACCTGATCTTGGAAGCTCAAGTGAGCTTTCAAGAGATAAGGGAAGGATCTCGAGCTGAGTTCAGACAGAGGCTCATTGTAGAAGGCTGCAACCATGACGAAATAAGGGCAATAGAGGCAAAAATGTCAGCCTTGCAGACAAAACCAGCTCTAGTTACCTCTACTGTACCCTCTCTCATAATCAAGCCTCTTGCAGCAGAGACAACAACAACAACATCAATTATTCCATTCATCAACAGTGGAATGGACACTTTAATAATTGCAGAAGACCAACCAACAACTACAACCGCAACATGGAAAATAACAACATCAATAACTCAGGAAAGGTCTTCTCCTGAGAAGATTATTGACACAGTCATACAGACGGTCAAAGTAGTAGAAGAAAGTCTACTGCAGCAGAAAGCCATAGACACTCAACTGTTTGCTGAAAGAAAACAAGCGGAGATGAAGAAGAAGGCCCTAAGCGAAGAAATGATTAAGGAGTTTGTGGCACAACACAAAGTTGATTCCAATCAAGGTTGTGCCAATCAAGAGGCCAACCAGAGCTGGAAGAACAACACGGTCTTCAAGACCAAAGTTGATTCCTATGATGTCCCCAATCACAAACTTTGATTGGGGACATCATAGGAATGACTGAAGGAGAGATCCATCAAATGGCTCAATTTCACAAGAACCAAAAGGCGAGTAGGTCAACAAGACCAAAGGAAGCCCACATACTCATCAATGGGACCCTGGAATTCAAGGGTTCTACCCTGAAGACAACCAGGCTAAGGCATGCAATCCTTAGACTTATTGAGTTTGTAAACTCACCTGCAGTCGAGGCGGAAATGCAAAAGATCTTAAAAAAACATGTCCAGGATACAACTGTGGAGATATATGACTATCACTCCAGACCTAACCTCGGAGAACATCAGCTATCAGGTGAAGGTGGTGATGATGATAATACTCTACAGCATAGTGATGATTAGCAGGATGATGATGAGATCATTGATGAAGTTGCAGAGGAAGGAGTGCAAATGCAGATGATAACAGTCGAGACCGTAGTTGCAGAGATTCTTGTTGAACATAAAGCCCCTACAATGGAGAATACAGTGGAACCAACATCTGAGGAACCTGTAGCTCTAGTAACCACAGAAGAAGGTCAAGATAAGTCCTCAGTAGATGAATCTATAGCAGAAACTCCAGTGATCATTGCTCTCGTAGCAAAGGAGGCACATGACTCTGCAGCTAAAGAACCAGCAACTCAACAAAACATGGAAGAGCTCCCTGATATAGAGAAAATAGAGGACTCGCCTGCAGATGAAGATCCAACCGTCATTACATCCAAAGAAGACATTCCACCTATAGTAGAGGTAACCAACACTCCAGCTGAGACAAAGGATGCAGACGACTCCAACCAAGTTGCAGCTGAGCCACAGCAAGCAACTCCATCTCGAGACATTCAACATATTGTGTTTACTCCACCATCCTAATTTGGGTTAGCACAAAGGGCAGCAAATATACCCTCTGCAGTACTAGAACCTATGTACAGTGAGACGTCAGCAACCAGAATGACACCAACCGCAATCAAAAATCTGAAGGTGGCTTTTGAAGACCATGAAGTTCAGATCCTTTCTATTCAGCCACATCAACAAGGCGAAAGAATCTCTTCCTCACCCTTAGAAAACACCACACACTACAGACTACGCTAACTCAATAAAGAAGTTCATGGAATGCATTCATGGATCAGGACTGCTTTTCACTATCTACTTGAAACCTTGGAGCCAATTGTAGCAGATTTAGTAACAGAAAAGGAAATTAGAAAAAATACACACCTTTGATGTCTTTGGAGACACACTGAGGAATTTGGCAGCAGGAGTCATTGACTAGAAGAAGCAAACACGATCAATAAATCTTCAACATCAAAGAATCAGGACCTCCAACTTTAACAAATTCAAAGGCCAACAAACTTCTAAACTCCAAAAACTCCATGAAACTATGTAGATTACCAAGAAACAGATTGATGAGCATATGCGCATAAATGATACCAAATTTGGTGTTCTCGAAACTAAATTGCAAGTAGTTCAGAGAAACATCTTCTCTAAACTCAAAGCCGTCTACACTTCTCTTGAAGCAGTAACCTCCACCCTCAATGCTAACAAAGAGGGAGACAAACCATCTGAAGCAGAGCAGCAGAGGACTAAGCCTGTAGATGAGCAGCAGAGGACCCCTTCTAAGACTTAAGGGGAGAAGTCTTCTGCAGCAAAGAGGAAAAGTTCCCCTGAGCAAGAAAGGGAGCAGTCTGCTAAGATGTCTAAGCATCATAAGGAGGAATCATATGAAGAACGCAGTTGACACTTCAGAGATTCAGAGGAAAGGCATCGAAAGCGCAGTAGAGAAACTAAGGAGGAACGAAGGCACAAGCGCAGCAGAGGCATGGAGCACCAAAGGTAAACTTTAGATTGCTAATTTTTAATTATGTTATTACTAACAATGTAATTAAGTTGAACTTAGTTTCAACAAGATGTATTTACATAGTTAGAAAATATAGAGTACTTATTGTATTACATAGGAGTTTTTGTTAGCATCAATTTAGGGGGAGATTGATAGGAATCTGCAATCCCTTCATTTATATAGAAATATATGTAACAAAACTGAGATGTATTAGTGATAATGTAGTTAGTATGTTTAGGATAGAAGTAGGTAGTTGCAGTGTAGGTTAGATTCCACTGAGAAAACGGTTACAGATGTATGGGCATCGTACAAGCCACCAGATGTAGAGTATTACAGAGGATTTTGGATGAACAACTATTGCATTGATAAACAACAAAATAACGTCAAAGTCTCCAGGATCTAAGGACTAAGCTTGCAGACGAGGATCAACACAGAATGCATCCAAATGTAGCAGAACTGAATGTAGACAAGAGTTACAGCAGAGACTGGGTGCAAACTAGGGTTGTAGTATGGGATGCAGACTAGGGTTACGGCAGAGACTGAGTGTTAGCTAAAAGTTACAACACACTGAGTACAGTAGAGGATGGTTGCTGGTGGTTGGGTCAAAGGTCAAGAGTCAGTCAAATGGAGATTTGAGTTAAAGTAGCAACGGCAAAAATTCTAGAGATAGTGGACTCCCAACATCAGGAACGAGATGGTGGGGGACATGAGTGGAAAACTGTCATTCCAGGAACAGTGTGTTGTGTGTATAGGTTGTTCCTTGAGCCTTTAAAAGGGAACCGTTGAGGCTTTTATTTAGAAGTGCTATTGAATAAGGATTCAAAGACAAAGAGTACAAGCAATCAGAAATTCAGAGATTACCCAAGAAAGCTAAATCGTGAAGATACAGCTGAGGGTGTCACTTGTCTATAGAAGAACAAATCTTGCAGTAGAGTCCAGAGCTTGGATCTACAAAGTATTTAGGTTCTTTATCTTTTGAACAAGTTAAATAACTTGTAAAAGAAAGTTTCTTGTAAGCTCAAACAAGAAGATAGTGATACTCATCTCTTGGCTTGAGTACACTGGTCACCAAGAGAAGACTAGATTAAGCTCTCGATTATCATTTGATATCGAGTGTCTTAACAAGTATAAATACCATGTCTATTTATTTTCTTTATTGTAATGATATTTAGAATTGTACTAACAAATCATCACAGCCAAATAAAGATAAACTCAAAGAGTTAGAAATATCTGTTGTAGATTACTAACTGTCATCTGCAGACTACTTAAATAGTCTGCATAGAACAGTGATCTGCAAAGAACGAGTATTTCGCATCAAAGGTTTGAATAAATTTTTGAACCAACCTATTCACCTCTTTCTAGGTTGAAACTTGAACCTTACAAAGTATTATACCGCAGTCTGCGAGTTGTGACCTCATCCACAATACTTGTATAGCGTAGCTTCCTGCATCTATGTTTCTGCTTATGTAATAGAGGTTGACACCGTGGTCTGATTCTTGCCGAACCATGAAATCTGTCTTGCGCCAAGAAAAATTACATGATACACTTATGATTTTCTTGTCAACTCCACAACCTACAAAGTTTGTATCTGAGTAGGCTGTTAGTTTAAAATCTGATTCCCAAGGATACCATACACCCAGATTTTGAGTTTCTTTGACATATCAAAGGATTTTCTTTACTGCATTGTAATGGGATTCCTTGGGATCAAATTGGTATCTAGCACATACACAGACTGAGTATTGAATGTCTGGTCTGCTTACACTAAGATATAGTGAGCCTATTATTCCTCTATACATAGTTTGGTTTATTTCCTTTCCATTCTCATCCTTATCAATTTTTATTGCTTTACTCATAGGGGTCTTCATATGGCTTGTTTTCTAATCCATATGTTTTAACTATGTTCTTCAGATACTTGGTTTGATTTATAAAAATCCCACTTCATAACTGTTGTATCTGAAGTTCTAGAAAGTATTTTTCAATTTTCCCATTAAATTCATTTGAAATTTAGATTTCATTAGTGGAATAAATCATTCACACAGTTTGTTATCAGCGCAGCCAGATATAATGTCATCAGCATAAATTTACACTAAGAGTATATGTTTTTTATGTTTCTTAAGAAATAGGGTGGTATCTACCTTTTCTCTCTGAAAATTATTCTCACATAGAAAAATTAAGACTTTCATACCATGTCCTTGAAGCTTCTTTTAAACCATATAATGCCTTGTCTAACTTATAAACATGATGTGTATGTTCAAAATCTTTGAAAGTAGGAGGTTGTTCAACATATACTTCCTCTTGTAGTTTTCCATTCAGGAAGACACTCTTCACATCCATCTGATGATCTTTTAATCCTTGGTGTGCAGCATAGGCAAGAAACATTTTTATTGTTTTTTGTTTTGTAACAGAAGTAAAGGTTTCATCAAAGTCAATTCCTTCATATTATGAGAGACCTTTTGCCACTAACATATCTTTTTTTGTGATGACTGTTTTATTTTCATCAGTTTTGTTCCTGAACACCCACTTGCAGCCAACAACTGGGTAATTCTTGGGTCTTGGCATTAGATACCATACTTTGTTTCTTTGAAACTCATTTAGTTCTTCTTGCATGGCATCAATCCAATTCGGATCACTTAAGGCTTCATTGGTTGTCTTTGGTTACATATCTGATATGAAATATACAGACAGACACTCTCTCGTTGTTACTTTTCTAGTCTGTATAGGTGCATCCTTATCTCCAATGATGTCATCTTGAGTATGTGCCTTGATCCATCTTCTTTGATCTTGATTAATGATTGTGTGTTCCAATTGATGCTGAATTGTGGGCTGCTCCAACTCTGCTGCATTATTGTTTTCTTTAGTGTGTGCAAACTACTCATCCTTTTTGTACCTTTAGGGCTCTCGCCTGTATACTATACATCATCTATACATGCATAATCCTAATCAAGTACATTAGCATCATGCATGGATATTTCAGATTCATCAAAGGAAACATGAACTGACTCCTTAACTGTCTGTGTTTTGATGTTATATATTCTAAAGGCTTTACTAGTTATGGAGTATCCTAAGAAGGTTTCCTCGTCTATTTTAGGGTCAAATTTTCCTAGATGATATTTATTATTGTTATGTATGTAGAATTTACAACTAAAGGTATGAAAGTATTTAACAGTTTGTGTGTTTCCTTTCCATAATTCATAGGGGGTTTTCTTATACAGTTTGTGTATAAGACATCTATTTTGAAAATAACATGTAGTGTTTACTGCCTCTGTCCAGAAGCTTTTTGGTAAATCTACATCAATAAGCATTGTTCTAGTTGCTTCTATAAATATCTTATTCTTCCACTCTGCTACACCATTTTGTTGAGATGTTCTTGGTACTGAAAAATTATGTTTAATTCCATTATCATTGCAATAATTATCTATTTCTGTTTGATCAAATTCAGTATCATGATCACTTCTAATGTGATTATTTCAGTATCTTTTTTATTTTGAACTTGTCTTAAAATTCTAGTTAGCAGATTGTCAGTTTCACTCTTTTTGTGCAAGAACATTACCCATGTATATCTTCAAAATCTACTACATAAATATTTTCTTTTCAGGTTTCTACTAGTTTGACTTCTTTGGTAACTTTAGCTTTTACTTGACATGAATCATGTGTAAAAGAGACATCATAATTTTTGTCACATAATTGACTTATGGAAAGCAGTTTATGTTCTAAATCTGTAACATAAGCTATATTTTTAAAGATTAGAGAACTTGTACCAAAGGTTTCATAACCTTTAGTTTTACCTGTCTTTCCTCCACCAAAAATGACTAGGGATCCTTCTTCCTTTATATAATCATTCAGGATGCTTTTGTTAGTCTTTGGGATACACACTTGAATTATTTTCTTGTGTGAAGTCCAGCATTCGAAAGACTTATGGCTAGTTTTGCCACAGGAATAACATTAGGGTCTTACAACTCTAGGTGGTCTGCTAGTGTTTCTCCACCTCTTCTGCTACATTATGCATGAGCAGACAGGCCTCAAATGTGATCTTCTCCATGTAGTTTTAGAAGTATTGTTTCACACTGAATAGTTTGGTGCATACTGAGGTCTGTGTGGCCTTTTACTAGCTTTTATCTTGTGATTCCAGACCTTCTGCACCTTGTGGTGTTCTACATCAGTTCATGCTGATGCTATGCTCAAGGATTTAACCCTTTGGGTTTGAGCAGTAGAAGCCTTACTCTTCTTCTCTCCTTATGCAGTAGAGGCTTTACCCTTCTGTAAGACTTTTGTAGAGGTTTGCTTGTCTTTTTCTGGCTGGTCGTGATGTTATCAATCACCTTTGAGTGTGAAAGATTATTCAACTAGTCCTTGTAACCTAAGCATGTCTTGTCATGTGAGGATTGACCCATGTTTAGTATTTTTTGTAAGTTCAGGCTCTTTCCATTACATGTATCGCTTTGAGTTTGGAGCTCAGCGTTTTTCAATAAGAGTGTTTCCACTACTGCATTGAGAAGCTTTACTTTTTCATCTAATATTTTCAACTCATTTTGAACCACAGTTAGGTTACAGTTAATCTCTTCATATGCTTGACTATAATTCTCACTAAGATTTGCATTAGCTCGAGATTCTCTTTATGTTCTCTTGAGAGGGAAATAAAGATTTCAGAGGTTTCTTAAAGTGCCTCCTTCAGTTCCTCTAAAGTTGCATCTGAGTTAGAAATATCTAATACCTTTTTTTTTCGCTTTTTTCCATGAGACAGAGTTGAGCATTTGAGTTTGTTTTTTTCATCATCCGAATCTATCTCACTCCAAATTTTAGCAATATAGGCTTTGTAATTTTCTTTTCTTCCTAAGTTTCTTTTGTTGTATTCCTTTATATTTCTTTGTGTAGACGATTCCTATATAGGTCGTTTGCATTGTGTAGCAAACTGTTTTGCCTTTCCACAGAGAAGCAGACCTCCTTCTCTGCTTCTTTTTTTTTTTTCTTTAGAAGTTCGTCTTGAGATTCTTCTTTTTGTACAGCTTTCTGAACTTCTTGCCCATTAGTGCAAGTTCTTCCGATAATATTTGTTCATTTGCAAACGAGGTGCCACTAGTTTCCTCTTCTGCCATTACCTCAGAATTTTCTCTTGAGCCTTGAAGGTTAAAGATTTCTTCCTGCCTTCATCAATTTGTCTCTTATGCCCAACTCTCAGATTGTAAGTATGCAGCACACCATATAGTTATGGTAAACACATAATGACAAGATCTCTCTACTCCCTTATCGATGTGGTCTTTATCCCCCAGATTTCACCAAGTGATCTAATAAACATCAGGTTGACTTCCTTATTATCAAAAGCCTTCTCTAAAATTTTGATATTGTTGATGAGTACATTGAACCTCTTGTAGAAGCTGGTTAAGTTCTCATCTGATCTTATCGAGACCCAATCGTACTACTGCATCAGGACATCTTTCTTGTTGTCCTTGATTTTATTTATTCCTTTATTTCTAAACAGTAGAGCATCTCATGCCTCATATACAGTGGTTTTATGAACCACTATCTCAAACATATCGTCATCAAGAGCTTTAAATATTTGATTTTTGATCTTCTGTCCACCAACACTAGATCCTAATCCTCTTTTTTCCAGAGGGATTTGGGTTTGTTTTACTTCATTGGCTGCATCCATTGGATCTGGCATCTTTGGTATGTATGGTCCATCAGTAATGATGTCATGCATTCTTTCATCTATTGAATCCAGATGTGCAAGCAACCACAGCTTTCAGTGATTAAATTTATCGAATGAACATACTGGTAACTGTCCATTGTTGGGACATTTGGCTAGCTTTGGAAAAGCCATATTTTCTTCACAAAATAAACAATTAATAACTTCTTTGTAGATATAAATCAAAAGATATGACCTTTTCTTTACAAAACTGTTAAGTTTAGAAAGTCAGGCTCTAATACCAATTGTTAGATTCACAGATATAACCTAAAAGGGATGAATAGGTTGTATTAAAATTTATGTGTAATACAATGAAATAGTGAATAAACATATTGATATTCCTTGCACATTACTGAGGTGGTCTGCACAAGAGACTCAACCTTTGGGAGTTTGTCTCTATTTTCTATTGTGTTTGATTCTTAATAGTTCTAATAATACACAACAATGAAAAAACAAGTAAAGAACACAAGATTTATACTGGTTCAGACACTCGTTCTCAATTGATAAGCGAGAACTTAGTCCAGCCTTTCCTTGGTGACCAGTTTAGTAAACCTAAGAGATAAGTTCACTAACTTCTTGTTTTTTGCTTACAAAACAAATTTCTTTACAAGCTATCTAACTTGTCAAAGACGAAGAATTTAGATCTTTGCACTGATCCTTCATTGGACTCTACTACAGTTTCTGTTCTTCGGTGCAGATTAGTGAACCCTCTTCTTTTCGTTCTTCTTCGATTCAGCTCAATTGAACAGTTTTGAATTTGGATTGTTTTTGCACATTTGTATATTCAATCTCTCAATCAATTACTACGGTTCCTTGAGCTCTTTGATCCTCTTTTATAGATTGAAAGATAAACACGTGACTTGTATACTTGATTTGATGATGATAGCTTGTCACATGTGACTCTTCACTAATGTTGACAAAGCATTTTTTTCACATCCTCTTACTGTCACATTCTGAACCCCAAATCTTCGATTTGATTAATGCTCACACCACTGATCCAACCTTAACTTGTCACATGTAAGGACTTTTTTTATGATTAATGAAATTTACGGTGGTGTGGAAGAATGTGGTATTCCACACATCTTAGATAATACTTAAGGATTAGGATGGTGTCATTATAATCACTTTCCCACTTACTGATTAGTTGATGCTAAATCAAATAGCTGGACTTGGCTAAACAAAATGAGTGAGAAAAACTGACACGGATTTGTAATATGTCAAAGGAGAAAATTTGCCCTTTTTTTTTTTTTTGTATTTTTTTATAAAGAGAAAATTTGCCTTTAATTGCTAAGTACAGAAAAGTTCGACTGAGGTCATGACAAAACTCCTACAAGAAAAAGGTTATCAAAAATCAAAATTTACTAAGTTAACCACATCAACTAGGATGGTGTCATTATAATCATTTTTCCACTTATTGATTAGTTGATGCCAAATCAAATAGATGGAGTTTGCTAAACAAAATGAGAGAAAAACTGACACGGATTTGTAATCTGTCAAAGGAAAAAATTTGCCTCTTTTTTTTTTTTTTTGATAAAGAGAAAATTTGCCTTTAATTGCTAAGTACAGAAAAGTTGGACTGTGGTCACGACAAAATTCCTACAAGAAAAAGGTTATGAAAAATCAAAATTTACTTTGTTAATCACATCAACTAGGATTGTTTGATATAGTTGATCAAAATTGTGAAAATAAAAAATAATAACATAAATAGAAAATCAATAACCAATACAAAAAACACTTCATGAAATACAATGATTTTTTTTTTTTAAAAAAAAGATCTTAAAGATTGTATTAAGATGAAACTGAAATAGAAATCTGGCAATAATTTTTCAGATATTTTTATTTTGTGCTTTTGTTTTATCAGTTTGAGAAAAAGAAAACAAAAACAGACATTTATATTCCACATCACCAATTTCCCATTGAGCCTGAATCTATAGGCTTTTTTCCACCCATATAATTGGATTAGACCATTGTTCACCTGATCAATCCATTTTGTGGAGACAATGACGTGACGTAACTATCTGAGGATCTCATTCCAGTGCAATTCCATGGTCCACTTGTCTAGCCCAATAAAACATGGGTTATAATATCACTTGTTACGATTCAGAAAAGAATCAAAGAAGGAAATCATGCCCAAATTGATTTTGAATAGAATATACGTATGAATTAGACCTAACTTTTAACCCAAAAGATTAAGATGATAGGTATTACTAGTTCATAAATATATTCTACTTTTTATTCCTTTATTTTTGAAGTGATTAAATCTACTCGCATATATCCTCAACAAGTTCATCATATAATGAAATAAAAACAAAAAATCAGAAACACCGATACCAAATAGACCTTAACTAAAGACAACTTATCGCATATGCTAGAATCTTTTTTTTTTTTTACATGATAATTGCATATGCTAATATCTAAACCTAATCTATAGAATATATTACATGAAAGTGTGAGGAATTATTACTTTGTAAAATATTATATATTTAACTATTTATTTTCACATAGTGAATCAGCCGTTAGACTTATTTTTTAATCCAATCAAACAGTAATATTTTTTTCTTGTAATAAAATAAATATCGTATAAGGTTGAACAAAATCTTAATATATTTTATAAAATACATAGCATTCAAAAAAAATATCCACCAAATTTTTGATTAGCTCTAAATTTTGATACACAGGTGTACAAACTAATTAATATCCTAGCATAAAATAACATCATAATAATAAGATAATTTGACATGCTAACAAAGGTTATTCAGGTCCAATTGCTTTCCATAAAAGGACTTACCGTGTTCTTGGAAAATTCCTTAGTTACTAGACCGATTGGTCATCCAATATTATGCATAACGTCAAAATTGGAGGGTACTGGACCCCCATGATATACATAGTACTTCCTTGAAAAAAAACATGAACTATACGAATATCATAAATGAGAACTTGGAATTAAATAAGATCTTTTGATTAGTTAACGAAGAAGACACCAAAAGACTTGGAATGATAAGAGAAGACTTTGGAATTTATTTCATGCATTTAGTCTCTGCCTTCCATATTCTGCAGCCCCACAAGACTTTGTACATAGAAGCCGAACAAGTCTTGATTAGAAAAGCCAACATAAAATTAAGACTCTTTCTCACATACGGTTACATGGAGCAGAAACCCCTACGATCCATTATTCCTGAAACCACAAACAATCACATGTCGCCCATCTAAAGCTTACAACGAAAGAAGAAGATCAAAATGGATGAGCAACGCTCGGCAGAGCTGATCCTGCTCATCATATGTCTCCTGGGATCAATGTCAGTAGCTGCAGCATTTGACATTGCACGGCCTGGTTGTAAAGATACATGTGGAAACGTCAAGATCGCTTACCCATTTGGAATTGGTCCAGAATGCGCTTATAGCTCATGGTATGAGGTAGTTTGTGACGCATCTTTCAGCCCTCCAAAACCCATGCTACAAAAACTTAACTTCCAGGTGATAAATATTCAGAGCCGACGGGGGAGGGTTTCAGTGCACATGCAACCTCAAAAAATATGCAAGTTAGGAGGAACAAATGAAGCAGATGATGAGTCAGTTAAAGATGTAAACTTGGGGGGAACCCCGTTTAGCTTCACACGTGGGAACAAGTTAGTCGTCGAGGGATGCACAGCAAGTGTTACATTAATGAATTCAAGTAAACAGGTTTTGGTAGGTTGCGCCTCGATTTGTCCCCACCAAGACCACAACGCTACTGCAAGAATCGATTGTGCTGTTGGGGTAGGTTGCTGCCAATCCTCATTAGTTGGTTCCCTATATTCCTATCGTGTAAGTTTTGCAGATGATACCAAGGTTGATCCACCTACCTGCGTGAACACAAGCTTGATATCTAATACACAAGTATTCAGAGGGTTCTCAAGCGCCAACACTTTACGTACAATATTGGCATGGTCAATTGAAAAATTACCAAATCCATTATCAGAATATCACTATTCTGATTGCTATTTTGGTAGCGGTAATCTTCCTGTTGAATGCGAATGCACAAACAATAGCGATATTGTTGGTAATCCTTACCTTCCTACTGGATGTGCAGGTAATATTTATATAACAACTATCAATTGCATAAGTTCCACATATACATCGCTTCTTTCTGGATACTAAGCAAGTTCAATGTATATGTTTCTTCAGCTCCCAAAGGATGTGAAGGGTGTAAAGCTAAATGTACACAAATTGACGACACAAAATATACATGCAAGAAGAGGCTGCCAGTATCTCTTGCGGATATCACAGGTAGCTACTTAAGAATACAGATTCATTCTGATAGAATAGAGCTTAATACTTCGTTAGTATGAAGATTTATTACTTAAAGAGAAGGTGTTTTTGACAATTAGAAAAAAGGACGTTAGTGATAAAGCTCATCTTTATGCTCTACCATATATTAATTACAACAAATCTCAAAAGCTGGTGTTAATCTACGAACAAGTCAAACCTTCACTCATGTTTCTATCTTCGTTATGTAACATATGTTACTTACATCATGTAAAAGTACAACAAATCAGTTCAAGCATCAGGTACAACTTCTCTCTATTGAGGCGTTGCTCATTATACATGTATCTGCAGGACCAAGCGCAGGCATTGGAACAATACTTCTAGTGATTGGGAGCTATTGGTTGTATAAAGTAGTCAAGAGATGGAAGGAGATACAACATAAAGCTAAGAATTTCAAAAGAAACGGTGGTTTGCTATTGCAACGAGAACTGTCATCTGAAGAAGGTGTTGTAGACAAGTTAAAAATTTTCACCATGAATGAGTTGGAGAAGGCCACTGATGACTTCAATGAGAACAGAATAGTAGGTGAAGGAGGGCAAGGCACCGTGTACAAGGGCATGCTAATGGACGGGCAGATCGTTGCAGTTAAGAAGTCCAAACAAATAGACGAAAGCCAACTGGAGCTGTTTGCTAATGAGATGATTATTCTCTCTCGCATCAACCAAAGAAATGTGGTCGAGGTACTTGGTTGTTGCCTAGAAACAGATGTCCCTATGTTGGTTTACGAGTTCATCCCCAATGGATCACTTTATCAGCACATCCATCATCCAGAAGACGGCTTTTATGTCACTTGGAAAATGCGGATGCAAATTGCTGCAGAGACAGCTGAGGCCCTAGCATACTTGCATTCATCATCATCTACACCTATCTTTCACCGAGACATCAAGACCTCCAACATCCTCTTAGATGATAAATTCAGAGCCAAAGTATCTGATTTTGGTTCATCAAGGACCATTACCATAGAACAAACCCATTTGACCACCACCGCAGTTCAAGGCACGTTTGGCTATCTGGATCCTGAATACTTCCAGTCAAACCAATTTACAGAAAAAAGTGATGTCTACAGCTTTGGTGTAGTTCTTGTGGAGCTCTTAACAAGCAAGAAGCCAGTTCACGCAACCGAAGGAACGGAATGGAGAAGCCTGATAAGGGAATTCTTGGTCCTAATGGAAAATTCTGGTCTATTCAAGATCCTAGACAACCAGATGTTGGAAGACGGTAATGAAAAGGACCTTTTGGATGTAGCTACCCTTGCTAAATGGTGCTTAAACTTAAACGGGAAACTAAGGCCTACAATGAGAGAAGTAGCGATCATGCTCGAAAGGGTGAGATCATGCCATATCCCTGAATTGAAAGATCAAGGGATTCCAGATAGCGAGATTGAGATCAATTCATTCAATGACGAGATAGACGACTACGCCTCAGTTTCAATACCTTTCCCTTGGGGTGGTCAGAGTCCTTGCTCTACAGCCACTGAACCCTTATTCTTGAAAACGATATAATCTTGTGTGCCCTGTGTTATGTAACATATTTTCTTCAATATATGCAATATACAGGATATGTTCTAAGATTTGATCAATATACATGGCCTTGGTTCCTGGATATAAGCTAAGTGCCAACACCGAGAGTTCCAGTAAAAAATATAGGCTGCCGCTTAGGCCCTTTTTGGTTTCCTAGCAGTCCTAAAACGCCATAAGCTTCACCTATCACGTACTTAGGTGAGTATTAGGTGTACACCCCCTTATAGTTCGTTGAAGTTTGATTGATGGAGAACAATTAATCACAATTCACAAAAACCAAATTGAAATTTTGATAACCAATCAGAAAATAATAAGTGTGGGGTACACTCCGGGTACTGTGATTTCCCATTTAGGTCTCTTCGCCATTTACATAAATCTACGGCTTCAGGTGTCTGCTCCGTAGTCCCCATTAAATTTTCATATCGTCTGTCCTTGTAATCACTAATCATTACTCCCAGTTCTTGTGCTCTACCGCCCTAGACCACCCAGTGATTTCATAGCACTGTCTACAAAATGTAGGGCCAGTTTATGAAGGAGTTAAACCTTCTTATCAACTCTTTGATGAAAGAGAATATCTTTTCAATTGGTAATTTCTTACCAAAGGATAAATCACTTATTAGGAATCTACAATCGAACTACTAATGACTACTACCTATACTATCAGCCATAAACAATTACAAGCATTTTTCATATCACCTCAGCCAAAAGGCCTCATAGATAAAATTTCCAACCTAAATGCTCAAGCAAATTAACTTAATCGACTGAAATTAAAAACCAAACCTAGAAATCAAGCTCGAAAACCCTAACTCGACAAGAAGCTATCAGAAATTCAACATGCAATTAAGATTCATGAAAAATCAGCATATCAACCGAGCAGAACCAGAGTTAAAGCCAGCATTACCAGGGGTTGTTGCACTGCTCATCTTCCCTTCGGTTGCCGGTTTCATTCGAACAGGGAAATGCGTTCAGGCAGGACATCGAATGAAGATTCAAATCCGAGAGAGGAAGGTGTTATCATTTGATTTATAGGGTTAACTGGCATTTGGTGTTAGTGGGTGTATTCAGAGATGTGATTAAGAAACAACCGAAAAAGAAGGGGAATAGGGGATGGAAGGGGAGGGGAAGGAAAGGTCTACAAATGTATAACAAAATTTGTTAGTTTTTATAACAAAAAATTATGCATAAACATCTTAATATATTTATTATATCTTGATTTTTAAAATTTTGACAATAAATATTTAATTCTTCTAATTTTTATTAAAAAAATATTAATTTTTAACATGTAATATTTATATTATTAAATAATTTTTTGACACACAACCTCCCTCAAGGAGGCACATCTTTGTTTCCCCGATTGAGAGGGCTATGTAACAAAATTTGAAAATTTAGAAAGTTTAAATATTATTTTTCTTTTTTATAAAGGATGAAATATTAGAGTAAATCCAATTATTCAAGACAATTTGGTACAGACAAAAAATTTAGTTTATTCATGAATAGTATCAATTAGTTAAAATTTAGCGACTTTGCTTCAAATAGGAACCGAGCTAAAATATTCCTATGAAATACTCCCTTTATTCCAAACTTTTTGCAACGTCACATAGTTTTGCAGAGTGATTTAATATGATCAAATTTTTATGAATTTTAATCTTCAATCAGTTTAAGATTTTTTTACATCATTTTGAATAAGAACATAACACACCGAAATGATGCTGTTATAAAAATTATGAGATAAAAGAGTAGATAAATGAACACAAGAATTTCAAAAATTATTTTCTTGTGTTGGGTTTTATGTATCATGTGTTTATGACTATATGCAAAAAAAAAAAAAACTTTTTCTTTGAAAAAGAATTTCATTTTCATTGTCAAATATGACATAACATTTGATAAATGATGGTAAAATTTTATCATGAATGAACTTTCTCATTAAATTGCATTTTTTTTAAGCTAATACTATAATTAACCAATGTCAACCCATATAATAATTACATTGAACTTGCTTTGATGAGAAATACATAGGAATTTTATTCCTACCGTTGAACCCCCAAAAGTGAGAGGTTTTGGAGGGGGAGGAAAGCTGATAAAACAACAAAATTACCTTCATCATCAAAACAATAGAATATTTCAGTTGACTAAAATGTGGAGAAAAATAATGATCTCACATCTTTCTTTCTTTTGTTTCCTCTCTTAAACTCAAACTTTTTAAAATTTTGGCCTAGAAACCTCTAAAAGGAGGGGAGAGAACTCTGATTATTGGTGAGGGTGATCGCATGTATTGACGCTCTAAAATGGTGAAGAAAGCACGATCGAAGAAGGACAAGATGAACATAACAGAAATGGTGTTCTGAGACTCGAAATCTAGAAAATCTAATCCTGGTGAAGGCTTGCAGGGGAAGGCGATTAAGAAGCAAAAAGGGGATAGGGTTGATAAGATGAAGGATGAGAAGTAAAGGGTTAAGATTGAGTAGAAAGGGGATAAGGTTGATTCATCATCCAATTTTTCCCCTTTTGACATCAGCAAAAAGGTTAGCTAAGATCTTCTATAAAATGTGTTGTCTTCAGTCTTCCCTTTAAGTGATCCATAATCAAGAAGAATATGCATAAACGACCCAAAAAGGGGATAAGGTTGATGAGTGAAGCATGGGAAGAAGCCATCAAAGAACAGTGAATCAAAGGCCGGAAAGGAGGAGGAATCGAAAGGAAGAGAATTTACAGTGGCAGAATAACGATAATTATATAGATGTTGTAGAGAAAGACAAGCAGGAATCTATTTTTGTATTTCAGTTGTGCTCAAAGGCAACTTCTTATTGATATAGAGCAAGAGATAATGTGGCGGCTGATGTGGAACCCATCTTATAGAGAATGAGGAGAATACCGAGGCTCTTGGAAAATCCAAGGCAATTAAACCAAGTTTCCTTCATAGATTCATAAACAATAAAAAATAAACTTAAATACTTTATCCCTCCTTTCTACTTTAAACTCTCCTACAGGTTATATTCTTCGATACAAACTAATGAATCATTTTCTTCTTTAATTCAACTCACTTGAATAGTTTTGAATTCAGATTGATTTTGCACATTTTGTATTTTCAATCTCTTATTTTTTATTATTGTTCATTGAGCTCTTTGATCCCTTTTTATAGATTGATGGATTAATAAACCCGTGACTGTACTTGATCTGATGATGACAAACTTATCATATGTATCTTTCACTAATGTTGACAGTTCATCTTTTTTTAATTGTCGTACTGTCACTTCATACCTCAAATCTTCGATGTGATCATTCCTCATATTTCTGTCCAATCTTAACAACCATATTTGCTGCACTTCAGTTTGTCATAACTCAATCTGTACTCAGTTTCGTTGAGACTTGATCTGCATCCAGTCACTACTCTAACCTTATCTGTACCCAGATCTGATATAATTCTTTATGCATTATTATGTTGTCCCTTGTGTACAAGATTGATCCTATATCCTGAAGCATTTGTAGGTATTTTTTTGTCCATGGATATCTTAGCTGCCTTGTCAAAATTCTTTATAATAGTTTATATCTGATGGTCCATAATGTTCTCTATCTGTGGTCATCCGTTCTTCAACATCTAACCAAAACTACATATTTCTAACTAATTTTCACCCTTAGCATACTAACAACATCATGGTTTTATTCATCAATTTCTATACAAGTAGAGAGATTTTACATTCCTATCAGAGATATTCGGATTTTCTACCGAGGTTGTCTAATAGCCTAGTCACCCATGACATCGTAGTGTCATTGCATACACACGAAGAGGATAACTCGCTGCTTTTCTCTCCCTAACTAGTCTCTGATTCTCTTGTCACTGGCCCATTTAGAGTTTCAATAACTGATTTTTTACGACAAGCCTCTATGGTAACAATAATGATCCCTATCAATAATTCTATCACAATTTCATAAACGATCCTTATGGATCCTAGAAGAGATGTCAAGAACAACTTTCTTGACACATCACTCTTATTAAAACACCTTATATTAGGTCTTATGAGATGTTCACTTTCATTATTGTGAAATTAAGATTCACATGTCCTTTTATTAACATGATACTAAAGTCATTTTTCATTTATTTTTCAAGAGGGCACATATGTTATAATTATTTATATTATAGTCTCGTTCTTAGCACATTATCCAAAATCATATAACACATGATGAATGTTTCATCCTAGTTTCCAATCACATATTAAGGTATGTTAGTGATCCCTCCATAAACATAAACTTAACTCCCCCGATACTTGTTGTCATTCTTTCACGATATTTTACAAAAACCTCCATAATCAACATAAAGCATATTAACACTTCAAACATAAAACTCAAAAATCTCCAAGACATCACGGGCCATGTAACAATCTCCCTAATACCCCGTATTAATCTAATATTATCCATTTGTACCTATTTCATAACAAAACCAACTCATATGTTCCCATCATCATTGCCAGCTACATAATATTAAACCATAATGCACATAACCTCGCCCTCCGAGTAGTACACTTCTCACAAGTCACATATATCTACCAAAGAATATTATAACACAAATAATGTCACAAGATAGATTAGGAGAGGCAGGTTACCTCGAGCCAATCAGCTACAAGATTAAAGGAAAATACGGCGAGAGATAGGCTGTAGGGCCAGTGCTGGTCTGTTAGGCCCATTATCCCTTTACTGGCCTACTCGAGCCGTTGTATCGGGTGGCTGCCTAACAATCCTTGATTTTCTGTGAAGCTCTACAAAGTGTTTCATGGTGATTTGCGAAAAAGATCAAGGGAGAACCGAGGAGGGTTATCGGATACGTCAGGCTCGATGTCGACCCAATTCGGACCCATTGCTACCTCACCGATGACCTATGGCGCAATATGAAGGTTCGTTCAAGACGAGGGAATGATTAACAAACGTGTAGCATCGGGTAAGAAGGTAGCCGGCTAGTGGCTACAGGGAAGTCATCCGGCTTCCTAATGGTCGGAGGACGTTGTCTCTTGTCATAAAAACTAGCCAGTGATAGATCCAAGGAAACCATGATTTTCTCGTGGTGTTTTATGATGGAATGTCTTTGGGTGGCATTAGGGCTCTCCTCAGAGACGTAGAGATTGCCTTGTGGTCTTCTTGAAATGCTGGTGGTAGGTATGACGAGGCGACTGTGGTGGTGGCTGAAGGTGGTGTTTCATGGTGAAAAACGAAGAAAAATATGGCCATAATAAAAGTTGGCAGAATAATGTTAAATACTCCAAATGAGCTAAATGTTATAAGAATGAGGGAGTAAATACAACATCAAGTCAAAATAACCATTAAGTCAAAATCCATGTCTCCACATCAATTAAAAATATTTTCAATCAACATAATATTATTTCCAAGTAGATAATTAGTGAAAATATCAGTTTGAAACCTTATCTGAAAATTAGGATTCTGTTATAGAAATTATAATTATTACATAAATGAGTTCTTTGGAAAGATAGGACTCTTCTGAAAATATGAATAAGACAGACCCAAAATTCCTAATTATTCATTATTATGATTGATTAAATTAAAATATCAACCTGTTTATAATACATATGACATTACATAAATCGAATCGTAGCTTTCATCTTGTACCTCTTGTGCATTATTCCATAGTTGCTCTTGAGGTTTGAGGGTTGATCAACATCTTCATTCTGTTCATTAAGTTTCAGTCCAAAACTTTTGATCAATTTTACCTAACTTGAACTCCATGTTAGTCTTTATGCATCAAATCTGTTAAATTGTACTTGCGTGTCGTCAAACTAAAAACAGTAATAGTTTAGTACAATTTGTCATCATCAAAACTTCATGAGGTACAATAATTTTATTTTATTTTTATGATGATAAATATTTGATGGTCATGGAAAGAGAATTCAAATAGTTTCAAGGACCACGACAACTCATATCTTCATGATCTAGTCTTTCTGAATGAGTCAGTTTAGAAAACCATATCTGAAGGTCTTCTGCTTTTCTTTAGCATCCTACGAGCGCCCTCAAATCTATGCTAGATATTAAGAGAACATGATTAAAACAAAAGATACATGCAAGGCATAAATTCATGATCTTGTTAGATATTAAGCAAGCCTTTTTGCTCAAGGTATCGTTGTTATCAACCTGTTAATGAACAAACATAGATAGACATAGACATTTTATCATCAGAATAAAGGGTTAGGCAAATGAAATATCATAAGAATAAAACTCAAACCATAGATAGTCCCACATAAACAAATCAAAAGGGAAAACAATCAAAACATTAACAGACCCTAGGCAGAATAAGGCTAAACGAGTGACCATCATCCCATTTTCCCCTTTCGACATCAGCAAAAACGTTAGCTAAGATCTTCTATAAAATGTGTTGTCCTCATCTTCCCTTTAAGTGATCCATAATCAAGGAGAATATGCATAAACGACCCATAAAGTCATAAATATAGAAATCCAGAAGTTAAATATTACATAGCATAACGGTTTTGAAACGGAAATAGGAGATGTTTCATGTAAGGTCAAGGGCTTAGATCAAAGATAGAAAACAAGGAAAGAGGCTCAATCTTTTGCAGGGCTGGAAGGAAGTCATGTGTTTGAATGTGGCTAGGGCAGAGTGCAGAGCAGCTCTTAGATTAACAATCATCCTCTCGTGCTCAGTTACCTTCTCCTCCAGATCGGTCATTTTCTTCATCCTCTTTGAACCCTCAGCACACACTTCCTGCTTGAACCCTCCAGATCTTTTTTGTTTCTACTCAAGGAATTTATTTCGTTAGAACATCTTACTCCCTTCATCCCATATTATGTGTAGTGTTTGACCTCATAAACATACGATTAACAACATTATCAATAATTCGTTAAACGATCAAACAATTTGTTTTTTTATAAATTTATTGTGAAAGATGAAAGATGAGTTAAAATACATATTATAATCTTGAAGTAAAATAAAATTCATACTATATTGTTTAATTTAATAATAAAAAATAATACATAAAAATAATATATTTACTACATATTATTGAAACTATTATGTGATGTAGTATCGGAAACAATCTCTCTTTTAATAGACATAAGACTGTGTATATTTCGTCATCCCCATATATTATTTAAGACGTAAAATATTGGATTGTTGTTATTGTATTAACTAATTTAGGAAGTACTTTATACTTTTCAAATACGTTCGACTTTTCTTAATATCAAGAGTTCCTCTATGACTAGAAGCGACTAATAGGATTTCTCATTGTTTCCCTCGGACCATAAGGACGTGTCAATTCCAACACCAGGTAAAGAAATTTGTGCATTATACGGATATAGTTAGCAAAGAAATACTAGTAGAAGACGACTTTCCTTACTTTCTAGCACAATAAGTCAACAACATTGAATTCCAATTACAACAGAGAAAATTCAGTATTGGAACAAGTCCTTGCAAGTTGTTAGCTTCTGTTATCAGCATAAGTGATACAGCAAGTTAACACGAAAGAACAAAGAGTGATTCATAGGAGTACTCACCCACACCTTGATTTTCTTTATCTTTTTCTTTCAAAACAAATATGCCGAGGCATCAAGTGCTTCAGCTGATCACAGCGATTGCATGGTTGCAGGGAGCATCCATGTCACAAGCAGCTCCAACAATTGCGAAGCCTGGTTGCAACGACACATGTGGAAACATCATGATCCCATATCCCTTTGGGATTGGTCCCGGATGCGCCAATAGTTCATGGTTTGAGATCTTCTGCAACCACTCTACGAGTCCCCCGAGACCTTTCTTACAGAGATTAAACTTGGAAGTGATGAATATGATGCTTGACGAATTGTCGATACTTGTGCTTGTGGTGGCGACTCAACCTCTAAGAGTATGTGCAGGGGAAGCTGCGGAATCATCTCGTCCGGTCAGTAGTATTGACCTCGATGGAAGCCCTTACAGGTTCTCTGGCTACAGTAATGCTTTGTACGCTCAATTTGTTACGGGTTGTGAGGGAAGTGTCGTGATGACGAATAGGAGCAACCAGGTTGCAGCTGCGTGTGCCTCAGTTTGTAGCGACAACAATTCTATTACCTCAAACACTTGCTTTGGAGTGGGCTGCTGCCAATCCTCGATTTCTAACAAGGACTACGATTATCTTACCTTCAGTTTTTATAAAATAAGCTTCAGTAATGAAGCTGTAGTACAGAAAAACACGTGTATGGATGCCGGTCTAGTGATGCTCAGTCAATACCAGTACCTTCTTGACCCTCAAAATTTAACAAGAACTCCGAGTCCAGATAATTTTCCTGCGATTTTGGAGTTGAATATCGAGGGATCTGCTTCTTGCCCTTATCCCTATGAGGGGAATGGTTATGATCCAAGTTTATGTAAATGTAAGATAAGTGCATTATTCTAACCACTTTTGCATTCAGTCAAAAATCATGCATCTGAATTGTTACCTTTAACAACTAAACATGCACCTCCTTACCCTTGGCGTATTTTATTCAGTCCCTCGAGCATGCAATAAGTGTAAAGGGATCTGTGATGTACTCAACCAGGACGATGGCGGGTGGCCTATCCACGTTTGCAGAAAAAACACCCTTGAAAGCATTGCTCCAATTGTAGGTAAGCAAAGCAAGTATACTACTGCTGCATACACAAGATCATCGACTTTGACGTTGTAAAGACTGAAAAAGAGTAAGTGGTGACAGTTATATAAGATGCTCAATAGCTCCACCTCTTTATACAGAGAACCAATCCAGATTTCATTGAGAGTTTCGGGGAAAGCACTAGCTAGAAGAGGTTTAGTGATATAGAACGAGGGAATAAAAGAGGGGATTTTAGGATAGATCAGGGAGGAAGAGAAGAATTGGAGAGATTTAGAGAGGAGAGGAGAAGAGAAGAACTTAAGAGAGATTTCAAGAAAGTGTTCAATTTTCATATAACTATTCGATTACAATAACAAAACTTGGGATTTTAGAGTTGATAATCAACTCTTGTCTATAAGATAAGAAAACAAAATCAAAAATTAAGACAAAAAAGAGATCCTTGTTTGTGCATGTGCAATCTTTTATT
The DNA here is from genome assembly GCA_001925005.1 of Drosera capensis. Classification (NCBI taxonomy): domain Eukaryota; kingdom Viridiplantae; phylum Streptophyta; class Magnoliopsida; order Caryophyllales; family Droseraceae; genus Drosera; species Drosera capensis. The sequence continues at coordinate 3,599 of LIEC01008790.1, read as the reverse complement.
TATTGGGTTTTGATTTCCTTCTCTTGTATACACTCGTGAAGAAATGAGATGGTCCGCATCATTTAGCTTAATCTCAAGAAGTAAAAAAGAACCTGAAAATCAAAGCTCAAAATGAATATACTTAGTTAACTGACAACTGACTCCAAATCCTGATATAGTTGATTCGATGGTCTTTCCTAATTGAATTTTTCTTTCTTGCATCTCGGCCAAAATTTCATCATATAGATATCGTGAATTCTATAATCTAGAAAATAAAATACTAGGCATAGAGTTGGACAACAACTAATGTGTGAAAGGCATGGACACGTGAATCCCAGGTTGCGTTGTAATATCACCGATGCCATGGCCGAAGGCCCGGAACACTGCAACAGCAGATAAGGTGACTTCTAAATTACTTGACATCAAAATATTGTTTCCCTAACATACGGAATAAAAATGCAGGGTCTATGGGAGGCATTGGATTGCTGTCGGTGGCCATCAGCTCTTATTTGTTATATCGGTCTATGAAAAGAAGAAAGGAGATCAGAAAAAGAGCTAAATATTTCAAGAAGAACGGAGGTTTCTTATTGCAGCGGGAAATAGCTCAAGAGGACATGGAGAAGACTAGGACATATACTACCGATGAGTTAGAGAAAGCCACCGACAAGTTCAACAAAAACCGAATACTTGGAAAAGGAGGCCAAGGTACTGTTTATAAAGGCATGCTGCCTGATGGCAGGATTGTGGCGATAAAGAAGTCTAACCAAGTGGTGTCGGACCAACTGGAGCAGTTCATCAATGAGGTAGTAATTCTTTCTCAGATTAATCATCGCAACATAGTCAAGCTACTCGGTTGTTGCTTGGAGACCAAAGTTCCTTTATTGGTGTATGAATTCATCCCCAATGGAACACTTGCCCAACATATCCAAGATCCAGCTCAAGATTTCCGCATCAGCTGGAAGACGCGATTACAGATCGCAATGGAAACATCAGGAGCTCTTTCATACCTGCATTCCTCATCAGCTGCATTCCTGTCTTGCCTCCACCAAAAATGACTAGGGATCCTTCTTCCTTTATATAATCATTCAGGATGCTTTTGTTAGTCTTTAAGATCCACACTTGAATTATTTTCATGTGTGAAGTCCAGCATTCAAAAGACTTATGGCCAGTTTTGCCACAAGAATAACAGTAGGGTCTTATAACTGTAGGTGGTCTGCTAGTGTTTCTCCACCTCTTCTGCTGTATTGTGCATGAGCAGACAAGCCTCAAATGTGATCTTCTCCATGTAGTTTTAAAAGTATTGTTTCACACTGAGTAGTTTGGTGCATACCGAGGTCTGTATGCCATAACCAGTTTGTATCTTCAATATATTTTGTGTAAAAACATGCTATTTGTGCTGACTGTGAGTCGAAGTCTACTACATAAATATTTTCTTTTCAGGTTCCTACTAGTTTGACTTCTTTGGTGACTTTAGCTTTTACTTGACATGAATCATGTATAAAAGAGACATCATAATATTTGTCACATAATTGACTTATGGAAAGTAGTTTATGTTCTAAATCTTTAACATAAGCTATATTTTTAAAGGTTAGAGAACTTATACCAAGGGTTCCATAACCTTTAGTTTTACCTGTCTTGCCTCCACCAAAAATGACTAGGGATCCTTCTTCCTTTATATAATCATTCAGGATGCTTTTGTTAGTCTTTGAGATCCACACTTGAATTATTTTCTTGTGTGAATTCCAGCATTCAAAAGACTTATGGCTAGTTTTGCCACAAGAATAACAGTAGGGTCTTATAACTCTAGGTGGTCTGCTAGTGTTTCTCCACCTCTTCTGCTGCATTGTGTATGAGCAGACAGGCCTCAAATGTGATCGTCTCCATGTAGTTTTAGAAGTATTATTTCACACTGAGTAGTTTGGTGCATACCGAGGTCTGTATGGCCTTTTACTAGCTTTTATTTTATGATTCCAGACTTTCTGCACCTTGTGGTGTTCTACATCAGTTCATGCTGATGCCATGCTCAAGGATTTAACCCTTTGGGTTTGAGTAGTAAAGACCTTACTCTTCTTCTCTCCTTGTGCAATAGAGGCTTTCCCCTTCTGTAAGACTTTAGTAGAGGTCTGCTTTGTCTTTACCCTTCTCTCCTTGGCTGGTGGTGATGTTATCAATCACCTTTGAGTATGAAAGATTATTCAACCAGTCCTTGTAAGCTAAGCATGTCTTGTCATGTGAGGATTGATCCATGTTTAGTATTTTTTTTGTAAGTTCAGGCTCTTTCCATTACATGTATCGCTTTGAGTTTGGAGCTTAGTGTTTTTCAATAAGAGTGTTTCCACTACTGCATTATGAAGCTTTACTTTTTCATCTGATATTTTCAACTCATTTTGAGCCACAGTTAGGTTACAGTTAATTTCTTCATATGATTGACTGTAATTCTCACTAAGATTTGTAATTACCTCAAGATTCTTTTTATGTTCCCTTGAGAGGGAAATAAAGATTTCAGAGGTTTCTTAAAGTGCCTCCTTCAATTCCTCTAAACTTGCATCTGAGTTAGGAATATCGAACACCTATTGTTTTTTTTTCGCTTTTTTCCATGAGACAGAGTTGAGCATTTGAGTTTGTTTTTTTCATCATCTGAATCTGTCTCACTCCAAATTTTAGCAATATAGGCTTTGTAATTTTCTTTTCTTCCTGAGTTTCTTTTGCTGTATTTCTTTTTATTTCTCTATGTAGACGATTTTTGTGTAGGTCGTCCGCATGTTTTGCCTTTCCATAGAGAAGTAGATCTCCTTCTCTGCTTTTTTTGTTTTTGTCGGGAAGTTCTTCTTGAGATTCTTTTTTTTATTGTACAACTTTCTGAACTTATTGCCTATTAGTGCAAGTTCTTCCGATAATATTTGTTCATTGTTAGATTCACAGGTATAACCTAGAGAGGGTGAATAGGTTGTATTAAAATATATGTGTAATACAGCGAAATAGTGAATAAACATACTGATATTCTTTGCACACTACTGAGGTGGTCTACAGAAAAGACTCAACCTTTGGGAGTTTGCCTCTATTTTCTGTTGTGTTTGATTCCTAACAGTTCTAATAATACACAACAATGAAAAAACAAGTATAGAACACAAGATTTATAATGGTTGAGACACTCGTTCTCAACTGATAAGTGAGAGCTTATTCCATTCTTTCCTTGGTGACCAATTTAGTAAACCCAAGAGGTAAGTTCATTATCTTCTTGTTTTTTTCGTACAAAAAAACTTCTTTACAAGCTATCTAACTTGTCAAAGGCGAAGAAGTTAGATCTTTGCACAGATCCTTCATTGGACTCTATTATAGTTGAACAGTGAATCCTCGGTGCAAATTAGTGAATCCTTTTCTTTTTGTTCTTCTTCGATTCAACTCAGTTGAACAGTTTTGAATTTGAATTGTTTTTACACATTTGTATATTCAATCTCTCATTCAATTACTTCCGTTCTTTGAGCTCTTTGATCCTCTTTTATAAACTAAAACATGAACCCGTGATTTATATACTTGATCTGATGGTGATACCTGATTACATATGAACCTTCACTAATGTTGACAACTCATCTTTTTGTGATCCTTTTACTGTCACATTC
>LIEC01008788.1:0-26023 GCA_001925005.1 Drosera capensis | reverse complement strand
GGTTTTTCACATTTCCTACCTTCATCACTATAAAAGGGGAAGGGGTTGAGCCTGAAAAATCATCCCATCCTCCAGAAGCAAAGGGATCAAACACAATACAAAGTGTCTACCTCCGATGATTGCATCGGTTTAGGAAGTTTTTTGAGGGATTTGTAAAATCTCAATTCTATTCATCAATAGAATACTTTTCTTCCTTTATTTGTGATCAAAATTCTTAACAAAACATACGGGTCAATGAGCGAGACATGGGCATGAGACTGGAGGTATTTTGCGATGAGCGAGCCAGCGATGCCGCCTCCGACCACCACTACTTTCTTTCTCTTCCCCTCGCCTTCGCTTTCGCTGTTAATGCTCGAGGCCATTAATCGAATCTTCAGCCCCAGCGAAGGAGGGCAGATGTCAATAATTTATCTGACCAAGTCAATCAATTTGAATAATTATTAATTATGAACCTGCAGAGAACCTCAAAGCAAAAAGCAATCCGATCAGTGTTGCAGAAATGATAGAATTGGAATTCAAATTTAGGAGGAATTAGGAATTGGCAAAGAAGTTCGGGATGTCAGAGATGAGATATAACACCATCACCAACATCGTGGTGAAAGGCGACGTTAGATAGCTTCTCGATGCATAGAAGATCATTTGTTCGTTTGTCTTGTCATTATTAAGTGTTTATTTCGGTAGATTACCTGTTTATCAGACTAGATTGGGATGGCAACCTGGGCGGAGTCCAGCTAAATTTGAACCAAATAATCACCTTTTTTTTTAGTATTTCCTCAAATCTATATTAATTAAAACTTTTTTTTAACCTCTCAAAATAAACGAAATCTTTTCTTTTTTTGCTAACATTTCTTAGAATTTATACAATAAAAATAAAAAAATAAATTTTCTTCACCAAAATTTATATAAATTCAACTGTTGCTGATGATTAATATGAAACGAAGGAGTTATTATTATACTTTCATTGATTTGTAGTATATGTGTCATGGGACATGAGAAGGCTACACAAAAAACAATTACAGATTATCCATAACTGGTGAAATTATTATAGATTTGTCTGTAATTAATAGATGGCTTCTCAAAATTTTATTGCTCGGCACCTCGCGATACAAATAAATCGGCACATGAGATAGCAACCTATGCATCGGAATGCTATTGATGGAGATATTGGAACTCATCTTTTTCTGAGTATAATGTATGAATGTTATGTTGATACAAGGAATGAAATTGATGGTCCAATTAAACATCTTTTCAAAAAAAAAAGAAAAAATGACAGACGTTCTGTTAAATATGGTCAAAACCTACTTGAATGTCATAACATAATTACAAAGCTTTTCTTATTGTTAATGTGAAATTTAAATTTTGTCACCTGACATAATGATCAAATATTATCTTATGTAAACTTGTTATAAAACACTTTCAAAAGTTTATGCCCTATATTTTCATCATATAATTAGTAAGAGGATGAAAATCCTCAAGATATGTATTGATAATATTTATCATGACAATTATGATATTTTGTATGTGACGAAAGGAGTATATATTCAGAGGGGAATATGAGGAGCACGCCCTAGGGTATATATCATGTTATTTAGAAGAAGCTGATGTCGATTCGTCCACACTTCCATTCTTTGTATACAAAGGCTAACCGCTTCCCCCACCAACACTTTCTTGATAATTGATTGAGCTATATGAACTAAAATTAGTAAAAGGTATAATTAGGGTGTGTATACACCATACTTTTGTACGTAAGAGATGTATATCCCGGATATATACTATTAATTTCCCTATTTGGAGTAACTCCAATTCTGATCCACATCCTGATCACAAGTGTTTCGGAGGGGAAGAGAGAATTGTGGAAGTCCACACACTAAATAGATCATATATAGGTGAATTACAGTATTACACACTATATAAATTATGTTATACTCATATCACCTCGAATAATAGACAGTATCTTATATTTTCACATTAATCAATACATAATTTGAGTGAGTTACACAATGAAGGACTTTGAGAATTTTTTTTGTTTGTTTTTTATCATAGAAGTAAACTTTTATCTCATATAAGTATATTGAATAAGGTTAGAGACACGTGAGAATTGTTGAAGGTTAAAATCACGGATTATCACAACCCACGACACGTGAGAATCGTCGAAGGTTAAAATCACGGACCACCATAACCCACGAATACAAGATCAAGTAGATATTTTAGTTCAGTTTAGACTAAATCCAAAATTAACGTCAATTAATTTGCTTGAAGAAGGAAGGAAGAAATCAATTGATTTGTTGTCGGCAGAGAATGACAAATTGAGAAGAGAATTAGCGTGCGTGATAGAGAGAATAGGGATGATAGCCTGTAGGATTGGGCCTGGGGTCCCAGACGCAAAGCTAAGCAAAGGGGAGGGACCATCACATTCACAATTTCCCATTCCCGGGAAATACCAAGTAGGTAGGATAAGGGTAAAATCATGTGCGATAAAATTTAACCATATATATATATATTAATAATAAATAATATAAATTTGATATAATTTTATTATAATTCCATCATATAATGTTATTTTTTTTATCATATTGTTTGATCAACGGATAAGATAATATCATATTATATTTATTTTATTTTTTTCTGTTTTATTCAATCTTATCTTTATTAATAATGAATTATCAAAAAATAACTAAAGTCTTTTTGATGATTTATGACACATAAATTAATAATTATCAAAATTAGATTAGAAATATTTGATTCATTAAAATAATAAATTTTATTATATTTTGACTATAACACATCATTGAACGTGTACATTAGACATGCTCTGTGGGGAAGAAAAATCAAACGCGACCACAGCAGCCTTCTTCAGCAGACAAAGGTTCTTCTTCTTCTTCTTATAGCGATGGTGGCTTGAGCTGCCGGTGTTTCGTAGCGAGGGGCTTAACTCTAATATCGAGGAACTCGATTCGACTCTCGACTCGCGACTCTCGACTCGACTCAACTAGGTTGAAATTAGTAGTTCAGAGATGGGGGAGGTGATCGAAGGGTTGAAGCTGGAGCAGAGACACGGCAAAGCTCGAGTTCGGGTGGGTCGAGTGTGGAGGGATTCCAACAGCGGAGTTCATTCCTTCGTCGAGTGGAATGTCAGCGTCAGCCTCCTTTCCCACTGCCTGCCTTCCTACTTTCGCGACGACAACTCCGCCATCGTCGCCACCGATACCATCAAGAACACTGTTGAGTTTTTCTTACCTTTTCCCCCTTTTACTACAGTATTTTACTCCTCCTGAATAATCACAAATTGCTACTGTACTGCTTGTTTCTTCGACCTGATTCATATCAACACCACCGTTGACTTGATTATTGGGTGATTCCGTTGCTAATAATTTACTGAGACTATGGTGATACAAGTACCTATCGATATCTCGTACTGCTTGCTTTTAAGGACTGGTATGATAGACCTTTAATTTGTGCCACTTCCTCTTTCATGTTTGGTCAATCTATTGATCCAAGGACTGGTATGCTAGAGCTTTAACTACTATGCATATACATAGTCTTGCGTTTTCATATATTTATTGTATGGATTTGTTTCTAATTTGAGGAGCTGGATCCGAGGATAGGTAGAGAAACTTAGACATAGACCATAAAGTTAGTTTCTCCCTTGATATTGGAGTCATGAAAACTTGTGAAACTTGTTCTCAATTCACGTCAGACAAAACTCTTCTAGATTTGATTCATCTACATAACGGGTCTAAGTCAGAACCCCGGGGGGGGGGGGGGGGGTAAAAAAACAAAACAAAAACAAGGCATGTGCTTTTTTCGGCATGAATGTTTTGTTGAGAAACTTTGTCTCCTGTGAAAGTTTGCTGACACTTGAGAAGAGCTATATCCCTGCAATTAGACATTCTCCAAGGTTTGTATCTAATTTTCCTGTGACTAGGATCTCATAATTATTTTCAAGGAGAAAGTGAGGCTGTGGTTGATTCAGCCAAAAAAAAGCTGCAACCCTCACACAAATCTGGTTTGTGTATAGGGCTGCAGTTTGCTTGGTTGCATCAACTGCAACTCCCTTATTCCCAACGTATTCCCATTTGCCTTTCTATGACAACCCGAGATACCTTAATGGAACTTGAAGCAGTGGCAACAGTTCGCTGGTCTCTGTCTTTGTGTATTTTTTATTCCTATTCTAGATCTATTTTCTTGAAAACAATTATCTTCAATCTTTGTTGCAGGTCTATGTCAAAGCAAAGGAATCACAAAAGGAACTTTCTGCTGAAGATTTTGGAATTGGTCTTGCAAAGCACTTCACATCATTCTATAGTCAGGTATATAAATCTACAGAAGGCTGAAGATTTTGCAAATTATAGAGAACTGTAATTGGTGCTGTAGTTTTTACTCTTAACCTTAGAGGAGTCCTCCTCTTCAGGTTACTGCTGCAATTGTCAAGATAGTTGAAAAGCCATGGGAGCGTGTATCTTTAAACGGGCAACCACACAATCACGGTTAGTGGTTTTTTCTTTTCACCAGAATGAGCAGAAGGGATTGTATTTGAAGCTACGTATTTGTGTCTCAGTTAGTTGCTTGCGTGATTTGATTCAAGTTCGTCATTTATTTATGCTCAAATTTTCTTTATGATACGGGGGTGTAGCTATGCTATCCTTTTTGAAATCGTTTTGAACCTTTTCCTTGAATTAGAGGCCTATAAAATATAAAGTTTGCTGGTCTGGTGCTGATTTCTCCATAGTCAATTGAACCGTTAAAATGTCCATCCCTTGAATTTATCTGAGCAGTTACTAATCAATATTCACCACCATTAATGTGGCTCCCTTTGGGTGGGTTTTCACTGTCAGACTGCTGAGCTAGGCACCATTTTTTACTTGAGATTGTCTTCGGTAACCTTACTTATTTTTTTATTTTTATTTTGGAAATTAAGTGCCAAAGCTTTTGTAAAATCACAAGGATTTGGTTGTGCAGACAATAATGGCTGCTCGTTTTGAGTTGTAGCATGTACAAGCTGCAGTTTTTAGTTGAAGTGTCAAAAGATGATAGGTTCCTTATTCTTGAGAACAGACATCGAATGAAGCCTCTTCTGGCAATGGTCAAATACGACTAGTAACGCGCTTGTTGTAGGCGATAAAACAACACCTAGTTAGGATCTGCAAATGCATCACAACCATTCATTTTATCTGAGTGCCTTTTTACTATTTGATGTTTAACGAAGGAAATGAATTGGCCATGACATATTTAGAGCCTCCGGCAAAGGAGCTGCTGCAGCACATGTATTTTTCCTCTAGAAAAATGTGCTTACTTGTGGGCCAATGATGTACAAGTTCATGAAATACCTAGATCTAGATGAGGTTAATCTTATATGAGTCTTTTCTAATGCCATGGATTGGAGTTACAATTGAAGAAACCTCTCCGTTAGGAAGTTTAATGCAAGTAGACACAATCAATCCATCTGTTTCAGTGAATGGCCTTTATATTTCACTGTATGATCCTTTAACGCAAATGTGGGTTCCAACATTCAAACTGGTGCTCTCATGTCTCACTTGCTGTAATACCTTGGCTAGAAACCGATTCAATCAAAAGCTCATACTAATGATTAAGGTCGACAATTTTATTAGTATCTACTATATCTCCTAGGAGCAGTATTTGGCATAGTAAGCTTTGTTGAGAAATCTGCACTGACCAAGCTGAAGCTTATAGTACAAGGTTTAAGGGAAGTATTTATTCTTCAGGACCCATACTCAAACGCCTATAGGCTTGAAGCATGTACTACCTGAAGTCCTAACTAGTATCTGCGACTAAATAGAAGCAACACCCCTAACAAATAGAGAATTAGAGATAACAAGATCTGAACTCTTTAAACTTTATCTATTGAACAGCTTGTTTCCTAACCATATCGAGGTCGCCTCTCTGTCCTATAGTCAGAGCCTTATTTTGGAGGCCCAAGATATTGCTTTGCACTTCAACTGGCCTTTTGAGGTGCAATTTTAATCTGGCGGTCAACTTCAGGACAATCCTTGAAGAGCTACTAATTGTCATCATGAAAACACGACGTTTGGTGTTACTATTTGGTAACTAACTAGACAATAGCAAGCTGCTTGACTCGAGGTCTTGAGCAGGCCCTAATAGTCGATGGGTTGACTGATATACTTTATTGGGACATTTGGTCATACCATCATGCTGTTGTGTGGTTCCCAGATCTGAGTGATGAGGCCAAGACAATTTGGTCATACCATCATGCTGTTGTGTGGTTCCCAGATCTGAGTGATGAGGCCAACACAATATTGCCTGGTTTCTCTTTTTGGTTTTAGGTTTCAAGCTTGGATCAGAAAAGCACGTGACTGAAGTTGCTCTGACTAAGTCTGGTGCTCTGAAGCTGACATCAGGTATTGATGGTTTGGCCGTGCTGAAGACTACAAAGGTAAGGGTGCCTCGATCATAAATGTATCTCTTTGTATCAGTGATATACATAATACATGTAGCATTGGATTCTTCGATATGGACATGGGCACGTGACACGACACGTTATGCGGAAATGCTCTTTTCTGAATATAGGAACTTGCAACATGTTGGGACACGCTAATATGTTCACCTCCCAAATTTTTCACCCTTTTTTGTGTATTCGTTGCCTCTCCCCAACTGCATCAGCTAATCCAGCCCAACTCCTATATTGCATCCATGCTTGAAGCAACTGTTGTGAATCATTGTAAGTGATTTATTGAAGTGAAGGTTGTTTGTAATAACCAAGAAACAATTCTCAGTTTGAATCTAGTTAAACTTTTCCTTGTTTTCCTAGCTATTTGTCTTCCTCCAAGAGTGATAAAGATCAATGCACTAAATCCTTTTCCTTTTCCTGTAACAGTCAGGTTTCGAGGGGTTTTTCAGGGATAAGAACACGCTTCTACCAGAAACACGGGAGAGGATGTTAGCCACGGAAGTCACAGCATCATGGAGGTACGCTTTGTTTGAAAATTTTGAAGTTTCTTTATCAAGAATCAGGTTCTTAGGTTTTCTCTATCATCATGAAGCTGTGACTGTTATTAGTCTTAGGTACAGTATCTGAAATCTTAGGGTGATCATAAACGTCCACTCCATGCAGGTATCAATATGATTCTCTATCTAGCATTCCTTCAAAACCTCTCTACTTCTCTGATAGATACTGGGATGTGCACAAATCATTGGTTGAAACTTTCTTTGGCCCTCCAAAAGAGGGGGTTTATAGCCCTTCTGTTCAAAGCACGCTGTATCAAATGGCAAAAGCTGTTCTTAGCAGGTTCGTCTTCGGCTCACATCCAGGCTTGAACGTGCATGAAGATAATAGTGTGTTTTGTGTTGTCCTTTGATGGACAATCTGCTTATGCAATTGTTAAATTTCTTCGTTCATTGTGTGATCAATTTCCAGGTTCCAAGATATAGAATCAATCCAGTTGAAGATGCCAAATATCCATTTTCTTCCTGTTAACCTATCTATCAAGGACGGACCACCTATTGTCAAGGTAACCCTTACGATTGTGCATGAAATGTTATGATGTTATCCCAGTAGATGTAACGCGTTTAGAACAAAATCCGCATGGACACAGTGGGTATGACAAGGTATGTAATCCACGTAGTTATGCGGCAGCACCTGCCACCCTGTGACTAAGAATTTTGTCTCAGTTTTTGCTGAGACCCTGATGTTGATATGATGCAGCACACTCTGTGTCGTGCATCTTTGTAGTTGAGTTTTGCTTTTACATGCGACGTGAGTTACTTGGCAGGTTGTTGGCACCAACATAGTTTCTTGATGTTTTAATTTGACGTCTGTGCAGCAGAACGTGCTTTTCTGATTTTACCGTACGATCTGATTCTTGCAGTTTGATGATGATGTGTATCTACCAACGGATGAACCACATGGATCCATCGAAGCAAGCTTGAGCCGTGTTCAGTCAAGGCTGTAGGCGTCCATGAATCGTTCCCAGTTTAATTAAAGAGTCTCTTGTGTGGTCCTCTTCGGTTGATCTGTAGAATAGAAGGATGGGAATTTACTCCCTGACATGATAATGAATTAGCTAATTTACCCAGAAGAGCAGTAGTTGGATGACTTCCATGCTCTGATCTTTAATCAACGATGTTAGCATTTCGAATGTTTTTTGTTATGCATAATGTAACCGTACGCGAAACTTATATTTGACGATGCTTGGTTCTATCAGATTATATTTGGAGTTGGAATATTGTCAAACTTTGTCCACTTGTTCAGTATCTTTTACATTGCACAACTTGTTGTTGAGAAGTTTAATGGACTTGCTGCGTGGGTAGTTAAAGCTATAGTATAACAATATAGTCACATATTTTCATTTCAATGAGATTACTTTCTCTAGCTATAATTTGGCTTTTTGTTATTCTGCATGTCAAATTTGGCTATACAAATGCCTTGGGTATTTTGGTTATGTTCATAAGTTTTATTATGAGGGAAGGTGAAGGAAAGGAAGGAAAAAAAAATAGTTATTGTGTAAGTTTTGAAAAGATAATTAAAATATATATATAAATTAATTTTTATCCTTCACTTTGATAAACAATATAATTATTTGATTTGTTCTTAATATATTTTCATTATTTTTTTTTCCATTTTATCTTCAAAGCTTCTCATTTTAGAAGAAAAAATAATTTTCTCATTTTTTTCTTTCTCTTTTCTCTCAAATCACGCTCCTCCAATCAACAAAAAAAAAAAAAAACTCAAAAACACACTCTTTCACTCCCTTCCCCTCCCCTCTTCTTCTTTCTTCATCTTACAAACACAGCTTGTGCCACATCATCAATTGGAAAGGGCAATCCAACAAAAAAAAAAGGAGGAGGAAAACAATAATGTAGTTGAGATAGTTAAGAAAAAAAGATGATTTATCTAAAAATACATTTTTGTAAAAAAATCCAAACAAAAAAAAATTCAAAAAATTATATTTCATCAAATCTCATCTAATTCCTAACGTTATCATGACCTCACCTTATCCCCTATCATCATTTCATCTTAACCGAAATCTTTATCGGAAACAATACATCTGAACAAAATGAAACAAAACATCTAAACAAACAATGAAGGAGAGGACCTGAACAAAAATTGAAACAAAACGTCTAAATAAAGACAATTTCATTCATAAAGATACTGTTTTATTTAACAAAAATATATTGTTTCATTTAATAAAAAACATTATTTCATTATAAAGAGACACTGTTTCATTTACACGTTACTTTATTTAACACAGATAAAAAGTTTTATCTAATACATATTGTTTTATTTATAAGACACACCACCGTCTTTCAACACATAACACTCGAAATAACACCTTAAATTCGATTGAGAAACAATACACCCATTAAAACAATCACAAAAACCCAAAAACACCATGAATTCGACTGAGAGACACTACACCCATTAAAACCATCACAAAATCCTAACTTTGAACCCCATTATACAAAATCCCAAAACCTGATTGAGAAGCTTCTGCACAGCGTGTCATAAATGAAAGAACCAAGTCCCCCTTAAAGGATACAGTGAAATGGTAATCACTAATCAATCATTTCCACTACTCCCCAACAAATCGAGTTCGTTTATTCAAGTGCCCAATCGAAATCAATCTCAATTCAACCCAAGATCCCACAAATCAACGACCCTTCATCACATTTGCCCAAGGAATCAACTGCCCATGATAAAAAACAAATCAAACAAAATCGATCCCAAGACGGCATCTCGATTCTCACCCATAGTAGCCTGTTTCGAGAGTTGCTCGGATACCTTCACCACTTCATCGCAGCTTACTTTTTCGAGCGAATTCGATGGGGTTTGCTCAAGTGCCTTCAAGGTTTCGTGGATGTTGTCGAGGTGAGATGCCAGTGCTCGATTCAGCCTCTCCTGCTCTGGTTTCCTCATTTCTCCCAATTTCGCTGCCAGAAACTCGGCAGAACCAAAAACCCGATTCATCACATTCTCATCCGCATTATTATTAGCTTCCTCGGACGATTGGGGTCGATTTCTCCGTGTGGCGGCGGCGGAAAGGAGGTTGAAGAGGAGGCAGACGAAGAGAGAAGGGGGGAACGCAAAAATTGAAATGGTATGTATCAGGAAATATTTCTTATGTTATATGATTCTATAATATGTTTGGAAAAAATATATGTTTGAATAATTTTTTGTATTTTTAATTTTATTATTGTATGTGATATTGATAAATCTGAATAACATTACCAAACAACCCTTAAAATATTGTTTGAAGAAGCATCTTTTCCAATCTTGGAGCAAGTCTAATGCTATATGATATATTTGAACAGTGATAATCATAATTTACATATAAATAATATAAAATTGTTATAATTTTATCTATATTCCTTTATTGGTGAAATGCCAAATGTAAGTGTTTTTTTTTACGTAGAAATATTTTTCACACACAATTTAAAATTCTCACATTCTTCTCTCTCTCTTGCTTCTTCTTTTAATACAAAAATTGAAATTATATGTATCGGAAAATATTCTTTCATGTTATGTAATTCGGTAATATTTTTTAAAAACTAAATGTTTAGATAATTTTTTGTATTTTTTATTTTGTTGTTGGATTTGATATTCATAAAATTGAGCAACGTTATCAAACAACCCGTTAAATATTGCGAGAGAAACACCTTTTTCAATTTTGGAGCAAGTCTAATGCTATATAATATATTTGCATAGTGATAGTCATAATTTACCTATAAATAATATAAAATTGCTAAAATTTTATCTATACTCCTCTAGTGGTGAAATGTCAAATGTAAATGTTTTTTTACATAAAAATATTTTTCACACACTACAAAAATTCAGTTAATTTATGACAGTCAATTCTGTCGTAAATAGTATTTAACGACAAATGTGCGATTGGAACAAACTGTTGTTAATAAGCTAATCGCTAATAGATTTAACGACCGAAGATCAAATATTTGTCGTAGTTTCACGACAGATACAAAGTTGATCGCTGACCTTGTTTCCAAATACTTAACGACGGACATAGGTTTCTGTTGCAATTAGCTACGGAACGGTAGCTAGTAGCTAATCAGAGACTAGACGGTAGAATTACTGTCGCAATATTTATTTAGGGACCAGATATTTCTTAATCTATATTTCTTGATTTTGGAAGGAAAAAAAACAACTTTTGACCTGCCAAATAAGTACATCAAAAGTTTGTAATAAGCAAATTACAAGTTCTGCACACATCGATGATCCAAATTCATTACAAAAATACGGTGAACCCAGAATGAGTTTTAATAATGCTCAAAACAAGCAATATCCAACAATGCGAAATAGCTGTACTAATTATAAGATATAGTGATGAGTTTTTGTAATGCCTAGAATGAGCTCATTGCCAAATAACAACTACAACTTCAGTTCATCCCTTCGACAACCTTTACAGTGTAATCTCATCAAGAGTAATCAAACAGTAATCCTTCCACGACTTCCACAGCGGACCTGAGTGTAAATTAAAAGAAAGGTCAGAATGTAGAAAATTAAAGTACAACACAACTATAAGCTTATCAAACGTTTGTCTAAAAGACATTCAACTGAATATGAAAAATAACTTCATAAGTCCTCCAGATTTGGTTTCACTTGCTAATCAAATCAAAACGATTCAAACGAGCTTGTGTGTTCGACTCATCACATTCATCTTCAGAAGAAAACAAGAGAAAGAGTGCCAAACACTAATCAATATAATAATTCTAAATACAACTTGAGAACAACTTTTACCAAACTAATAATTTCTCGTGTAGCTATGTATGAAACAAACTGTGCTAGACTGCTAGTCTATAATAATGAACAAGTATAAAGAAGAAAAATTGAAACATACCTTAATTAACATCAGTAACAAGAGCTATTTCGTCCAACCACAGTCATCTAACAAAGTTAAAAGAAACACAATAAAGTTTCACCAAGCGAGAAGCATCAAGAGTGAAATAAGAAGACATAGATTAAGATCAGTTCGACAACAATAAAATAAGACCTCGAAATTATGGCTCTTAATCAAAACTGCTAGCTGCTCTCAAAAGTCGTGAAGTAAGACCTCGACCAACAACTGAAGTTTGGGTTGAATCAAAATAACTAACAAGACTACCTAATTCTCCAGGAGTTGTGTTAATCGTAGAAATAAAATAGCGATGGCAAACAATCACGATAACTCAAGCGAAACTGATCCATGAGTCCATCAAGCGAAACTAATCTCGCAATTCACATAACCTAATCAATACAACAAACCCTAAGACAGTGACAAGTCAATAACAATCACAATACATAAACCCATTTTTCACACATGAAATCCGAATCAATTAAAGCGAAACACATCAATGATTATGCTTTTACGCATCTACAATCACAACAAAACATAGAAACGCCCTCCTCTCAACGTTGCACACACTCGGATTATTCGCCTCAACAGACGACGGCAACGACCGCCAACGATGACTCGAAAGTGGGGAGAGGTGGGCGTGATGGAAGGTGCGGCGGCTGACGGACAACGACCCACTAGACGATGACCCACAATGGACTGCGATTAGGGGGGAGGCGACGAGAGGAGAGAGTTAGGGCCTTGTGGCGGATGTGTGTTTGTGTGAATGTGAAAAGCCATATTCAGATCCGAAATGTAAACTTGCTACTTTGGTTTGTGAGACACGACGTTTTGTTCACAAAGGAGTTCTTACATAGACGGAGAATCAGCCCAGACCCGGTTTGTGTGCTGTGTGAGGAGGCGGTGAAAGATACACTTCACACTGTTCGATACTGTAAATGGATGAAGGAGTGGAAGAGGATTGTGAAACCGCAAGTTTGGTACTCTTCGTGTTAAATCATCACCTCCAAAGATTGGATCGACTTCAATCTTGCATCAGATATATAAACGAGGATTGTTGATGCTAAATGAAGATATACTTTCCGAGAGATAATACAAGAGGTTTGATTTTGGAGAAATGGGGTGATACATGTGAATAATTCTGAATTGTCACCTTCAAATTTTTTTTCCGACATGGCGGTGAATAAAGCCATGGAAACAGGATTAGCATGCTCACTGAGCTATAATCTTCGATCTTATAGATGGTCTCAATTTAGAAATGTTAATAACAGATTTTGTATTGCTCGTAGTTTTGCAAAATCGGATTAGGAGCTATTTTTTTTCATGTTCATCGTTTTATAAGATCAGGGGTTGTGTCCTTACCATCTGTAAGATTTATTTTGTTTTAATAAAATCTTGATTCCAATTTGAAAAACAAAAAAATCCGAAATGTAAATAAGGTTCGCGACCGAGTCTCTTAGTGTCGTTGATTTGTGACTCAAAATCAGAAAACAGTAGTTGATTTGCGACTAAATCTTTTTTAGTCGTTAAAATTTATTTTGCGATTACTATTTTCTTGTCGTTATTAATTTTAAAATTGAAAAGTAAGAAATAGTCGTCAAAATTGAGTTTTTTTTTATAGTGACACATAATTTTAAGTTCTCAAACTCATTTTTCTTTTTCTTTTTCCACCGCTTTCTCCTCTCCCCCACTTTACTCATCATCATCAAATTCCTCACCCAATCCTCAAACCCTAATTTACAAATTATCATCTTCTTTAGAACAAACGACAATACGGTGACGATGATGACGACGATGGTGTTTTTGATATCGATGATGGCGATGATTATTACATGTGGAAGACGTGGAAGATTTTCTATGATGACGAATATGATAATCACGATGAAGGCGACGATTCGAGGAGGAGGACGATGACAATGATACTTTTGATCTTAATGATGACAAGGATGATTTCATGTAGATTATTTTCTATGGTAGTGAATATGATGATCACGATAATGATAACGGGTCGATGATGATGATGGTGTTTCAATTGAAAGAAACACCCTGTTTCGATTACAGCGGATGTCTTGTTTCGATTTGAACAGACGTTCTATTTCTTTGCGTCATTTCATCGAACACCTTATGGGCATCTTCAAGCGGGGCTGTTTCATCAATGCCATACAACAATAAAATAAGATATCAAATAACAAAGATAAGGACGAGGCTTGGTGATTCAAGGTGGGTTTGTGGTGGTGGTCGATAGTGGTTCAAGATGTTGGAGTTTTATGTGATTGCGATTTCTGGAGATCTAGAAGGGATGATGGTGATGGTAAGAGTAACCAATGAATATAATGATGATGAATGATGGAAAGAAAATGAAGAGGGGGAGGAGAGAGATGAGAAGAAAGAAGGAAACCGATGGTAAAGGAGAAGATAAGTGTATCGTGTATATTTTAGGAATTATTTTGAGTTTGAGATTAGTTATAGCATTTTCTTTTTTCATTCAAAATAAATAAAACAAAAAAAAAATACAAAATCAATCTCATCCGATACAATATATTCACTAATTTCTCTCTCAACTGTTATATTGAACCCCATTATTATATATAAAAAAAAATACTCCCTCCGATCCAAATTAAATATAACATGTTGACATGGCATGAGAATTTATGCTAGTATTGATTTTTTGTGAATTTGGATGAAAACATAATATTTGTTTAGTAATAATAGGGTTTACTGAAGCACCTGTGAGAGGAGATAATAGATGTATTATATAAGATGAGATTAATTTGATAGTTTTTTTACATTAAAAAATTATTAAAAAAATATTTCATTTATTTTGGGACGACCAAAAATAAAAATGTTACATTTTATTTGGATCGGAGAGAGTATTACTACTTTCACCAAAATCCAATCAAATTCAATATAAATATAAATTTTCATATCAAATTTATATGTTATCATTCCTCCGTCCCGTATATTTTACATGTATGTAATTTTCAGTATTATATACATATGAATACAACTATTGTTTTCATACCAAATCACGTCTGATCGTCCCATAATATATATTAAATTGAAATACGTAACTTCAATTATTATTAATTTACTGTTCTGCGCACTACGTGGTTACTTTGTTGTAGCATTTTTCCCCACTTTCGAAAGAAACACATATTGATAGTAAAATACGATCGATGATGATTAAATTGTTCTAATTTAATTGAGAAACATGTTCAAATAACATTATGTAACATAAATAAATAATAAAAATATGAAAAACATGGGTCTAAATAATGATGAATAATCAAAGTCTTGAGAATGAGATTAAGAATGCATTAAAACTGGTGTGTTCGCAAGATGATATATGATTTACGCTCTACACTTTCGTTTGTTTTTCCTCCTCGAGATCTTTCTTTCAACACTTGTCCTTTCTTCATTTGTATCTCACGTTTTATCTTATAATGAAATACAATCGACAGCGAGTCGATATCTGATTGTAAATATGTCGACATGTGTTTGATGTTTTGAGTTTTTTTTTATGTGTTTGGTCATTTTCCAATCTCAATTTTACGTTTAATGTTGCTTCCTTATCTTTTTTTTTTTTTTTGTCAACGTCAAATATCTTATTCACATTGAACTCGTGATATCGTTTGTTCATATCATTTTCAGTAAACTTGATTTGGAAAATCCATCCCTGTTCAACTATCCTTTTAAGCAATTTTGGGATTATCATTCTACCTACAATCTATTAAATTATTGATATTAATATGTTGAACATCATTGGCATTATATACATTTGATTTTTTCTAATAATTTAATTGCTCATTGAATTCTTACCTCTTTGTTATCCGCTATTAGTTAAGTCGCTAGTATGCCCACTTGTTGTTTGACTTCTCTATCGAAAAGAACCATCGTAGTAGCGGTGTCGTATTTGGTCTCCACTTTTATTTTGTTTCTGCTCAAGTATGTTTATTGTTAATAAACTAATGAATAAAAAAAATATAAAATCAAAAGTGTTGGTTTACATAATAAGAATTTTTACCTTTGAATGGTATATGATCTAAACAATTGTCGCAAACTAAGTTGTTTCTCATACGTATTATTTTATGACGTCACATCGTGCAAACATTTTTGTATCATGGATAAACATCAAAAAGCTTAATAGTGGTTGAATCGCACGTGCAAAAAAAAAATTTTACAAAACAAAACATTTTCGTCTGTAAGAAGATTATTTTCCATACATCTTATCAATAGTTGTATATAATTATGGAGCTCATTATTTTAATTTTACAAGCAGGTTATTTCTTACCTTATTTGGTAGAATATACTCTAAAATTTCTGCAATAATTTTTTTGTTTTTTGTTTTGAGTTGTTCCACTCTTTCATCATTTTAAAGTTCTTTCAGTTCTTTTTTTATAATAGCACCCGATTCCCTCCGCCGATTTCATTCATTAATTGATTGATTGCATATCAGGATTGATGAAGAACATTCTTATTTGCAAGAATAGAATCTCCAACCTGCTTTTCAACAGAGCTCTTAGATTTTGTACTTATTCCCTCTTTGAACGGGAAGAAAAGTCGTGCTTCAACTTTGATAGAGATAAAAATAGCATCAATGAACTAAGCTCCAATGGTTTCTGATTATATATATTATATATAATTTAGATCTATCAAAATTGTTTTGCTCGTCTGCTAATTTGTCTTCCACTCTTGTATATCTCAATCTTTCAAGTTCACAAAAATATTTATTTTTCCTTTCCATTGATTCAGACAAACACCGAAAAAAGCTCGATAAACTGTGTCCAAGATTGTCTTAGATATATGAAATTCTTGACCAAAAGAAACCATGCAATTCAGAAATATAACTAAGAGCCAAATAGAGAAATTTAATCAGACAATAAGTCCAATGATAGCCACAACGGCGAACTATTTTGATTGCATATATTACAAAAAGGAACGATTTTGATTTACGTTGCTGAAAACACCATTTTAGAAACGGATTTAATATGCCGTTTCAAAAAAAAGAGTTATTTAAAACGGTTTTTCATGATGTTTTAAAAAACTACATTATTTGAAATGATTTATGAATTGTTTTAAAACCTGCGTTTCAAAAAATCTAATCTATATTTTTTTAGTGATACTAATTATCTATTGTGAAAATTATGTAGTGTTTTTTATGTATATTGAAGCGTATGACGATAAAGAAATGATCATTCCAATACATCATAAGGTTAATTAATTGAAACAAATACAATATAGTGCAAATATTAAAATGTTAATTATTGTTGATTGAAAAAAGAAGAATTTATAATGGATAGAATCAAAGCATTTATAACTTATAGTTATAATAGTGATTATCTAGATGATATTTTCATCTCTATATTTTTCCTCTTCTTCTCATTATAATAGTGATGCACATAAATTTTATAGGAATATAAGTTTTGATTCTTTCACAAGAAATAAATTTTTTAAAGATTGTCTAGTTAAAATACACAAATTATTAATATAAATGTTCATCTGTATCATAAACGAAAAATCATAAGATATGAAGTAAAAAATCATAAGATTAAAATGGATGGTTATAGTTGGGTGTGAAATATTAAATTGAAATTAATGATTGTGATTGGTTGTAAAATATTATATTTTAATATATATAAATAATTAATATTAGGCAATTTTTTTTGAAAGAGAATCTTATGTAATTAATTTTGTGTTTGAGGATGAAATATTAGATTAAAATATTAAATAAAAAATCATAATATATGGAGAAAAAAGTCATATGTTTAAAATGGATAGTTATAATTGAGTGTAAAATATTATATTAAAATAAATGATTGTGAAATATTAGATTTTATTATATGTAAATAATATAAACACTTAATCTTATATATTAGATAAATAATATCAGGTTAAAAGATATTGATGATGATATATCGTCCGAACATTTAGTGTAATTATATATATATTAGATTAATATTTTATGATAAGTTTATAAAAAAATTATATTTCATTCTTATTTTATTCGTGTCAAATTTTATGTCAATATACGCATAATATCAAAAAATTATAAAAAAAAATAAAACAAAAGAATATTGATATATTAAAAAAAACAGAGATTAAGAACTTGTTATCCCATAACAAACCCACTTTCTATAAGTAAAAGGGCGATCTGAAAACGATAGCGTCTTGTTGTTTCGCCTCCTCGACTGCCTGCCGTGTCTCTGGCTGCTCCTCACTTTCTGTTGGTGGATCTGGTCACGCTTCTCTTTCTCTGTCGCTCTCCTAGTGTTCCTCCTCCTTGTCGTCGTCGTCGTCTTCACATTCTTTGTATTAGAACTTGCCATTGTATTGTTGTGATTTCTACGATCCGAAATATTAGGGTTTTGGTTGAAGTACGGGAGGAGAAAGGCACGGGGAGGCAACAAGGTGACCAAACTAGCCAATCTGAGAAGAGTATAAAGATGTTCGGAAGAGCGCCGAAGAAGAGCGACAACAGCAAGTATTACGAGATATTGGGAGTCTCCAAAAACGCTTCTCAGGATGATCTCAAGAAGGCTTACAGGAAAGCCGCTATCAAAAATCATCCCGACAAGGGCGGCGATTCCGAAAAGGTATCAATCATAATACTAGTAGTACCTTTTTCAGAGAGTCCCTTACTCTCCAAGTCTCCAGTGCATAGGACCTGCTCTTTTTTTTCTCTTTTTTTTTTAAAGCCCCATTCTGTTTCTTGATTCATTTCACTGCCCACTCCTTGCGCCTAGAATTTTTCTTGAAACCTTATCATGCATATGCCCAAAATTACTTTCAAAATCACTTTTTCCTCCTTTGGTAAAAGTATAATTATGCGTAACTAGTAATTCATTATCTATGGTTGAGCCAACCTTACTATAAGGTGTTTCACAGGATGAAGTAGAACATTTTTATCATGTGGATCAAATGCAATAGAAATAGCCTGTTCAAATTATGGTTGATCCTTTTTATTCATCTTGTTGTCCCTCACTCCCTCGTCAACAACTGCTTTAAAATTAGGAGGTGATGTTAATGGTTTGGGTTTTTGGTTTGATTTATAGTTCAAGGAATTGGCTCAAGCATACGAGGTTCTCAGTGACCCAGAGAAACGTGAGATATACGACCAATATGGCGAAGATGCCCTCAAGGAAGGAATGGGTGGTGGAGGTGGCGGACATGACCCATTTGACATCTTCTCATCATTTTTTGGTGGAAATCCTTTTGGTGGTGGTGAGAATACTATGCACAGTAATTTTCCCCTTCAGGAGGTGATCTGGGTTTTTATATTTAATCAGCCGAATCTGATGCTCACTGTGTTATCTTAGGTGGCAGCAGCAGTAGAGGTAGAAGGCAAAGAAGGGGTGAGGATGTGGTTCATCCTATGAATGCCTCATTGGAGGACCTCTACAATGGTACTACAAAGAAGCTGTCTTTGTCCCGCAATGTGATATGTGCAAAGTGCAACGGGTGAGCGGTTGACTGCATATATATATGGATCTCCTCCTTAACTACATTTTTATGCATCTGTGTATCTTGTAGTGGGGTTGCTCTTTCTCTTGGGAGTTGGGTGGAATGCAATATAGCTGTCTCACCTAGTTCTTCTCCTACCCAATATTCTAGGAAGATGACACCTAGAGGAAGATAAGCTATCATATAACTTGTTAGTTGTTATTGCATACCAAAGTTATTAAGATGTCGAGCCGACAAGGCGGTCGAGCGGTCTTAGGACGGTTAGGCGATTAGGCGCCCATCTAGTCGTCAATAAGGCGATCAATGTTACATATAACGGTTTCATAACTCGAGCGGTGCAAGACCAAATGCCTTTTAAACGGTTTAATCATGTGATTAAGTGGTTTGCTCGATTTTTAATATTATTAATAAAAGTATTTATATAATCATATAATATAAATATAAATACTAAAGGGTGATTCCTTCGGAATAACCTTTTGAAGAATATTAATATAAATACCTTTCACTATTAAAAAATGTACCTTGATGAAAAGAGAAAAAGAGCTAGAATTCCATTGGAAGGAAAGACTCGATCAAGATAAAGAAGAAACTAGTAAGAGGCATTCTTAGGGAGAGGAAAAGCCATATTCAGCAGAATTACTTAAGGTATTGTTTTGCCGTTTTGTTCCCTACTTAGGATGCATATCTTTTTTTTCTCAATTGACTCTTTTTTATATAGGTTACAAAAAGAATTAATTAATAAGCAATTAATCATCGGTTACATGAATATTAAAAAATAAATAAGGATTAATTAGTTAACAATTAATCCTTTAACTGCTTAATTCAAGATATTTCCCAAAAATTAGTTGTCATATTTTCGAAAACGATTAATCGAACGATTAATCACCTAGTGATACGTTTTTATAATAGTTAAGCGACAAGTCGATCAAATAACTTATATTTAATCACTTCATTTGAAAACATAATTTCAAATAACAGTAATATGAATCCTACAAGGCACCAAGCTAGTTATCAAATAGCAACTCATAAAATAACAACAGTACATGAGTTTTACATAATAACAACTCATTGAGAGGTTTTCAAAGTAAAAATTAAGATTTCTTATAATGTTTTGTCTTTTATGATTATCGAGAGAATTGTAAATATCCACTTTTTCATCTTGTTTTATTACTCCTTCATCACAAATTAATCACAACCTATTGACCATGCAAGCAGATTACTTGCAAGAGTGAATTTAGTAGAAATGTCCCCCATACCTATTGTGAATGAATGAGATAGAAAAGGATAGGAAAAATGATAGTGAAGTGGGATAATTTGATATAAAGAAAAAAAGGATATATAGATAGTTTTAATAAAAAAAACTTTCTTTTATAGTAAGATTATAATTTTTGGGATGGATAAATATAAAAAATTATTGTAATTATTTAAGGTTGGGTTTTTTTAACGAAAAACATTAATCCTATGTCAAATTAGTCAATTACAATCTTATCATTCATTTTTCATAAAATGTTGACTATGCCCTAAATTTTAGTTTTAACAGTTAAGACGCCTGTCTTGCACATAAGTCATCCAAATTCAACCAAGTCGTCCTCAAGGCGAGGATTTTCTACCCCATGTGACCGCCTTGTTCCCTCAATGTAAAAGGTTCGCCTAGCCCTTAATAGACCGCCTTGACGCCTAAGCGATGTCTTGATAACTACGCTGAATACTATACTAATATTATACTCTCTCGTCCCATGAAATTGCAATGAATTGACTGTGCACACATGTGAAGATGAACTTTGGCTTGTCTCGCGGGACGATCAAATGATGTTTTTTATAAAATTTTCGTGAAACACTAGTTATAGTTCTTGTTGTGTACTATAACTTATGCTAAAAAATTCATTTTAATATCGTCTAATGATAAAATGAAGATAGTTAAAATACATACGAAATTATATCAAAAGTCCAACTGTTGTAATTTTCATGGGACGGAGAGAATAGCAGTAAATCAGCTTGCCTTGTTGTTGACTAGTCCAGTAGTTAGAGTAGCCACTATGCATATCACAGTGAGTTGGGCTGCTCTAGATGGATTTTCATGCTGTGATATGCATTTCACTTTTTAGGAATCTATTTCTATAAATATGTAGGCAAGGGTCCAACGCGTACCAGCCAAAGCCGGATATGGATCCTCATTGGTATTGTCAGTTCTAGTTTGTGCCGAATATCCAACCTTCTTAGTTCTTATAATATGCATGTTCTTTGTGACAATGGTTGCAGCAAAGGGTCCAAATCGGGAGCTTCAATGAAATGCTCTGGTTGCCAAGGATCTGGAATGAAAATCTCGATTAGACAACTTGGCCCTTCTATGATTCAGCAGATGCAGCATCCTTGTAATGAATGCAAGGGTACTGGTGAGACTATCAATGATAGAGATCGCTGCCCACAGTGCAAAGGTGCGAAGGTTTTGCAGGAGAAGAAAGTTTTGGAAGTAGTTGTTGAGAAGGGAATGCAGAATGGGCAGAAGATAACCTTTACTGGAGAAGCAGATGAAGCTGTAAATATTTTCCCCTCTCATATTGTGAACTTTGTTATATCTTACCATTGCTATTTTCTTATCGTACACCGTACATGGAAACTAAGTTTCATGCTTCTCCATATTATTGCAGCCTGACACAATAACTGGTGACATAGTATTCATCCTGCAGCAGAAAGAGAATCCAAAGTTTAAGCGCAAGGGTGATGACCTATTCTGTGAGCATACATTGTCGCTAACTGAGGCGCTATGTGGTTTCCAGTTTGTCTTGACCCACCTGGATAATAGACAACTTATCATTAAATCTCAGCCTGGAGAAGTTGTCAAGCCAGGTAATTTGTCATGTCTGTTTGTCCTAATTTGCGGTCATGTAATTATGGCTGTATCATGTAAATCTGTTTAGGAGACATATTTTAATAAAGAGAACACTGTAATAAACATTATTACTGCCCCCCCCCCAAACAAAAAACAAAAAAAGGGCAAAAATTTTGAAATATAATAAATAAAAACGAAAAAATGAAGGAAAGAAAGAAAAGAGGAACAAATATCACTTGAAACCTGATTGGATTGACTTGAATGTATTATGAAATACTGACTGGGTGTTCACTAGTGATATTTTCATTAGGTCTAGGAGAACATGGTAATTATGAAATTGAAGGTGATCATGGAGGAAAAAGGGCTTAATGCTTAGTAGAAATGATATGGGTTGTGGATTACATTGAATGTTGTTAGAGTAATAATTCTGGAGTAAAAATAGTTCTTTTCTGAAGAGATTTTCTTTTGTGTCTTGGATTGATGTTAGATAGACATGGTTAGTAGGTGGCGTTGCTTACACGATAATAGTGGATTTGTTACACGATGTTGGGTGATTGGCATATGTTGTTTGCATCACCGGTGCTATGGAGATCATCCGATTAGTTGTCGGAGAAATTCAGTAGCTGAGAATTGAGATTATAAGTAAATTGGCTCATTGAAAGAGTTAAAAAGAACAAGCCATGGGGAAAAATATAATAAATCAAAGAATTTTTGGGGAAAAAAACATGATTCACCATTGAATCTCCTAGAAGAATCAAGGATAATAATGCTAGCCACTAATAACTGATGAGACTAACAGGATTTATATGATGAGATCTTTGTGATGTTATTGTTTAGTCTGTTATTATTTATGATTTGATGTGTCAAAATATCAGTTTATGTAAGCATATTGTCTATTATTAAAACTTATTTCTTTTGAGTTAGAGTTCTGTTAGACCTAGAAAGTATTTTAGACCGTCAGAGTTCTGAAGTGGAAATGAGTTTGGTTGTAAGTGTTAAATAAATCAGACTGACTCATTAGATTTCGGGTTTATCAGAGTTTAAGGTTAGAGATTCAGTCTTCTGATTGAAGACTGTAATAGCTGTTCTTGCTATGGTAATGTCTTATGTGCTCCAGTAAGCTTCTGAGTCCGATGAACAGTATATGAAGATAGATTTTACAGAGTTCAGAGTTTTCACAAGACTAATATTTCGGATAGACAAAAGATGTTTGGTGTTGAACAGTATCAGAGTCATATAACAGACTTATGCGAAGACTATAGTAAGAAGGTTTCAACAGACTTGAGACAGAGTTCTGATAAAGAATATAATGAGGCCTGGATTTTTTCTACGATAAGTCAACCTAACTTCTTGAGACCTATATAAGGCAATACTTGGATGCGGTTGAGAGATGAAAAACGAAAAAGCATACAACTTCCACACTTTGCGATCTATGAAGTCTCTCTCTCTCAACATCCGTTAACTTCCTCACTCACGTTTCAAGGTGTAAGGAAGCATTTGTTACTTTTGGAGTTTCATGAAGTTCATCATGTTTTTCGCTTGGGTTACAACGCCTTGGTGGACTTCTCCTGAGAAGATTCGAATTTCTTCTCTGGTGTTGTGAGTTCTTGATTATTGTTGATTTCTCTGATTGTGGACAAATGATCAGTTGTGATACTTGTTCGTTTGATTGCGATCTTGAGTGATATGTGTTTACATCCGTGGTGATCTAGTTGTTGATAGATATTTGGTCTATTGTTGAGCCTGGAAAACTCAGAGGTTGAAGATGAACCTGAAAACCTAACTATAATCTTTTGATTATAGTGGATTGTTGTGCTTTGCGCCGTGGGTTTTTCTCCCTGTCTTAATGTTTCCAACGTAAATCGTGTGTTTGTTATTTTCAGTATTGATCTGTTGGTGATTCACTTAACACAACATTCGATCGACTCTTATAGACTTATTCCTATACATAAGAATCTTGTTAAAATTGTTTTTTTTTTTCGCTGCGATCGAGTCTCACATAATCAAGTTTCTGTTATTTTTATGATAGCCTCTCACCCTCCCTCTAGGTTATTATTTTTCGATTAGATTCACACTTTCAATCACTATTGAGAAACCGATTCTACGAAATGGTACAGTTTTATAATAAATCACTCAAAGTATTTCTTGCTTTGAATTCGTGATCTTAGTTCATGAATCCTCTGATATCTTCAGGTAATCACAATTAAAGTGGGATCAGAGATGAGTTTTTGAATGATGGTTTGTTGGTGCCTCTTTAGAGAGATGAAATTGATAGATACGATTACAATATGGCATTGGTTCATGACGACCTTACGGAAGACGTCTCACACTACAGTATCTCCATAAATCATACGCATAATGAGATAAATGCTTGTCTTGTAATGTACTTACTAACCTGTGTACTGCTAGGTGTCCCTCGACATTGTAGTTGAGAGCTTTATACGCTCAACACATTTGTTGTGCATTTTATGGAACCATAGAATGAGTTCTTGTTTTGATTTTTTTTCCTACTTTTATTTGGTTTAAGAAAGTCTCCAAGAATTATGTGCTTCTGTACCAAGTTCTAAAGTCTTCTGTGTATCATTTATTTTTTAATTGTTCCTGGTCGCCTCAATCAAAAATAAAAAAATTGTACCTGGTCGCCAGTCACCACTCCTTGTGATTATGTTGGATATATCTGATGGATTTTTGTGGGTCGGTGCAGACCAATTCAAGGCTATAAATGATGAAGGTATGCCAATGTACCAAAGGCCATTCATGAAGGGGAAGTTATACATACAATTCAGCATAGAGTTCCCAGAGTCACTGAGCTTGGAGCAGTCCAAGGCTGTGGAGGCAGTGCTTCCACCAAGGCCTTCAATTCCCCTTTCTAACATGGAATTGGAGGAGTGCGAGGAGACTACGCCGCATGATGTCAATATTGAAGAAGAAATGCGGAGGAAGCAAGGGCAAGCCCAGCAGGAAGCATATGAAGAGGACGATGATATGCATGGAGGAGGTGCTCAGAGAGTTCAGTGCGCTCAGCAGTAACGGCGGCAAGCTGGGGCGCCTAAGGGATATCACTGTCCCTTTGTTGGTTGGTAGGTATTTTGACTGGATAGATGTCCCTTTGTTGTTCAAATAAACTTTTACTTTAACGTCCCTCATGTCTTGCATGATAAGAATGTGCTTGAGCATTTCTGTTTTGAGATGCTCTTACCAATCTCAAGCAGAAGCAATGCTTATTAGATTGATGCCTCTTCTTTTGTGTTTTTCTATGTGGGCAATTTGATGTGTGAAACATCGTATGATTCATGAGGTATTATTGTCATGACATATGATTCTATTTGTACGAATAGAGGTTTCGGTTGGCTTATTGTTGTTGGAATTTTTTTTCATTTGTACTTGCATTTTTATTTTATTTTTCCCAAGGTACAAAAACAGCTTTGATCCCTCCCTCAGATGGATATGATGGTGTGGGTTGGGGGAACGGATGGACTTTCTCTCCTGGAACAACAAGGCTGCGGCTGTGTGCGGCGATGTGCACCTGTGAAATTGTTGTTGTCATTTGGGATGAATCGAAGTGGAAGGGTGCCTACATCTGTGATATTTCATATTTGGCCTTCAATGGTTCAAAGACTTCTCACGTCTGATTTCTCTATCCTCAGTTTGCAAATTTGAATTTCCTTGGGCCATATTTTTTCCAGTAAAACTTGCGAACAAAAATGAATGGATGAACGTTGCCGGTGCAAAACTACTATATAGTAGGTAGCTAGTAATTACTATCCAATCGGGTACGGTGGATGATTGGAAGGATTGTCGTGTCCAATTTTCTAAGTCTAGTCTAATTAGCAAGCTTAGGTTGCTACTTGTTAGTGATTTACTAATACTCCGTGTAACTTATTAGTTGAAAAGAATCATCCTTGTTACA
>LIEC01008787.1:0-16143 GCA_001925005.1 Drosera capensis | reverse complement strand
AGGAAAGAAGGCTTTGTAGAACAAGTGGGTGTTCAGGATCAAAGAAGAACATGGTGGCAGGAAGAGATACAAAGCAAGGCTAGTGGTGAAGGGTTTTCAGCAGAAAAGAGGTATTGACTATAATGAGATATTTTCTCCTGTAGTCAAGATGACCACCATTAGACTTGTTTTGAGTATTATTACTGCAGAGGACTTACATCTAGAGCAGCAAGATATTAAGACAGCGTTATTGCACGGTGATCTTGATGAGGACATCTACATGGTGCAACCAGAGGGTTATCAGATAGCTGGGAAGGAGAACTTGGTCTGTAAATTGACCAAGAGTCTGTATGGTCTAAAGCAAGCGCCAAGATAGTGGTATCTGAAGTTTGACAATTTTATGAGCAGGAGTGGGTACAAGAAGAGTGACTTGGACCCGTGTTGTTACTGGAGACATTTTGGCTCATCCTATATCATATTATTGTTGTATGTCGATGACATGCTAGTTGCAGGTTCTGACATGGAGGAAATCAACAGATTGAAGAAACAGTTGTCCGAGTAGTTCGAGATGAAGGATTTGGGTGCCTCAAAGCAGATTTTGGGCATGAGTATCAGCAGGAGCAGATCTGAAGGATCTCTAATATTATCCCAAGAGAAGTATATTGGGAAAGTGTTAGAAAGGTTCAGCATGGAGGATGCCAAGGCCACATGCACACCTTTAGGGGCTCATTTCAATCTCACAAAGAAGCAGTCACCTAAGACGGATAAAGACAAAGCAGAAATGGCTAGCGTTCCTTATGCATCTGCAGTTGGGAGCTTGATGTATGCAATGGTATGCACAAGACCAGACATTGCTCATGCAGTGGGAGTAATCAGCAGGTTCATGTCTAATCCAGGAAGGAAATATTGGGAAGCAGTCAAGTGGCTGTTACGCTACTTGAAAGGTACTTTAAAAACATCATTAGGTTTCAGCAAGAATGATGTCGTTTTGGAAGGTTATTCTGATGCTGATTAGGGAGGCTGTTCGGATACGAGGAAAAGCACCACAGGATTTGTTTTCACAGTGGGAGGCACAACAGTTAGTTGGATGTCTCGACTCCAGAAGAGTGTTGCACTTTCAACCACAGAAGCAGAGTACATGTCTCTTTCAGAAGTAGGGAAGGAAATGATTTGGTTGAAGAACCTTCTTGAGGAGTTGGGCAGGAAGCAAGATGACAGTGTCCTTTATAGCGACAGTCAGAGTGTGATTCATCTAGCGAAGAATCATGTGTTCCATGCGAAGACAAAGCATATCCAGTTGAGGTATCACTTCATCAGAGGGTTGATAAGTGATGGCACTTTGTCACTAAGGAAGATTCTTGGGTCAAAGAATCCTGCAGACATATTGATCAAGGGAGTTACTACAGAGAAGTTGAAGCTATGCTTAGCTTCAACTGGCCTTCATGGTTAATTATTGAGAAGGCGCCGCACTAGCCTGGAGGAGTTGCAGTTTTGGGTTTGTTAGAATTGTATTGGAGTGCAGTTGATGTATCAGTCTTCAAGTGGGAGATTGTTGAGTTGTGGAGTCTGATTTGGACTTCGCTGTTGAATGGGTTTTTGGCCCAAGTTGGGTGATAGGCTTTTGGCCCAAGTTGGGTGTTTGGTTATAAATACCCAATAATTGTAAACCTTAATTATCTGTGAGTGAATTTCCTTGTGCTGGTGCGACCGTGGATTAGGTCAAATTGACTGAACCACGTTAAATCTCTGTGTTCATCGTTTCGTTTTATTGTCTTGCAATTGCGTGTATGCGTTTGAGATCTCGATCAATATACCCCAACATGCCAGTCCTCTGAGGAAGTTATGGGGCTTCCTCTCCGATTTGATTCCCTCGATTTTCTAGGGTCTAACTTGTTAAAGGGGGTGGACCCCTTTCTTGATTGAGCGACTGACTTCTGGTTGTGTAGACCATCTTCCTCGGTCCCATGGTGGACGCCAAATTATTGGTGCAATAGTTAAACTTCTCGAAGATCCTGAAAATACCTTAAAACTGTGAAAGAGTTGTTTACTATAACGGTCCGAGTTGATGAACAATCACTTTTATTTTGGGATGAGTCTCACTAGAAACGACTAACACGTTAGAGAGGGTCTGAGAAGAATTTCTCGGACGTCCCCTCCAATGCTTAAGTCAATAAAAATCAAAGAGAGTTATAATGATATAGGAAAGAGTTTAGAACCTAGATTTTGATGTTGGGTGTGAGTTATTTATAGTCCTATTATATGGCTTGCTCCACAAGACAAATATTATAGTTATTTATTATTTTGTTAAGTAATTCTAGTTTTGGGTCTTGGGTTTTGTATGGTGAATATGATTTGAACCTTATCTTAAGTTTCAATTGTTTTTTTATTGGGTTTTATTTCGATACCCATCACATATAAAGTTCCGAAGAAACCAAAACTTCTGTATCAATGGACCAAGAAATTGGACATTGGGATGGGATAATTTTTTTTTTAAAACCGAGAAACAGGATGGGAAATGATCAAAAACTCAATAGGAGGCAGCAGTGACCTCATTCCTATTTAAAACAAAAAACCGGCCAGTGTGAACCCAGGGGCACGACAGTATCCTAGCACCATACGCAAGAAACATTTTGGCCCTGCGTCACAACCCTGATTCGCCCATTTTCTCCCCATTTTCCCCCAAAATTTCCCCAAACTCCATTGGGGGCAGCAGTGACCTCACCTTGACCCCAGTAACTCCGTCATCATGGTGGAGGAGACCGGCAGCGAGCTCCGTTCAAAGTCTCCGGCGCCGGCGACGAAGAAGGATTTGGGTCCTGAGCTTGC
This sequence comes from Drosera capensis, assembly GCA_001925005.1. Taxonomy (NCBI): domain Eukaryota; kingdom Viridiplantae; phylum Streptophyta; class Magnoliopsida; order Caryophyllales; family Droseraceae; genus Drosera; species Drosera capensis. The sequence goes on along the minus strand of LIEC01008787.1, from coordinate 13,338 downwards.
GAGAAAGCCTAGAACGAGCAGAGAGGAAGGAGAGGTCTCGTCGTCTGACGACGATGTTGTGGTCCGTTTCTGGAAACCCTATCTCATTTCAGTGTGTTGAGATTTTCTGGTTCTGGTTGCTCTGTTCTGGTTGCTTTGTGCCCGAGTTCCCGTGATATTATGTTATTCTCATGTTAGATTTTGTTGTGGTGTGATATTAGTTGATTTGGTTGATGATGCTGCCGTTAGCTCTTCCATTTTCTGTTTGATGCCGCTAACTCTTTCATGCGGCTAGGTCGGCTAGTGGTTTGAGTCTTTTGCTGCTTTTTAGGTCAGCTGCTTTTTTGGCAGTCGTCATAGATTATTTTTTCATAGGTTGAAGTATGAGCTGTGTTGGTGGTTCTTATGACGGAGATTTGAATAGATATTAAGCTTGCTAAAGGGAACAGGATTAACGGCATTAGCTTGAGGATTAGAACTCAATTTTTGTCTAATAAGCGGGTTTAATCTAAGTTGGATTCCCATTATTGGCAGATATGTGTGTGTGAGAAACAATATTGAAGTTGTGGTTGTCAATTTTGTCATACTTAGACAATTATTAGATTTGGGATCAATTAGAAGGAAGTTATGTTTCCTTATTTTCTGTTTCTTTAAGTTATGCAGAACTTCATACATTAAACATATGACACAATCAGCGTGATCTATGATTAGCCTTCTATTTTGTGATATGATATAGTATGTTATATCTGAAGTCCTTACCGTTCTTTCAGTTATCAGTACCCACTGGTTATTGTTTTGTTGGTTCTGTTCTAGGTATATACTTGCTATGTATGTTTTTATGGTAACACAAATCATTGCAAGTTGTGTATGCTTATGAAGTTATACCTTTCCTGGTTAAGTTACTGAACCCTCTCTTTCCAGGCATGTCCTGTGAGTAATGTTGGCCCAATATCAAAGGCACCAGCTGATACATCTTGCTCTGTTCCTGTTGCTCAAGTGAAAGCAGGAACAATGCATAAACCAGGTTTTCCTTAGTTGGTATTTTATGCTTGGCTTTCTTATTTACGTTGTAGACATTGAAAGTACTGACATGCTGATCCCAGCTGCCCTGCTATGCAAATAGCTCATTTGGACAACTTGGAAACAATAATGTATTAATTGGCGTGGAATTTTTTTTGAAAAAGAGATTCACATGATCATTCTTCAGCTTGAGGGCAGAAAGGAATGGGAGGTGGACCATGAACTTACAATTAATATCTATTTTTGTAGTTGTTACTATGTCTTTATTTGTGTTTCAGAAGAAATGGATACTTGTTGAACATGATTGGATGGAAAAGTGTGTGGGGAGATTAAAGTTAACGTGGCACTACCGGTGGGATACAAAGGAAAATAAAAGAATTCATGGATACACATGCACACACCAATATGGACCTTTTTCCTTTCTCAATGGGAGAATCCAAATATTCGTACTCTTTCTTAACGTATTTGCTCTTCTCTCCTCTTCTGCCCGACTGAAGAATTATATATGCTTGTCAGTGTTGGTAAATCTTGCACGTATAAGCTCCTCTCTATCATCAACCCCGAGCTTGAGTGAGCTGGCTGCTGCGCAGCTTTCTATTGGTACTTGCCAATTATCACATGTCACCTTTTTCACAGGAAAGATTATCCCCATGAAGCATCGTGCTGGATCTTCAGTGATTCCTCCTGGTTTACCCGTGCGTCCTGGCCATAGGAAGGGGTTGTTGAAGAATCAAAGGCCATTTACATCTAGTAATCCTAGATGGACTCCATATGGGTCTAACAATGACCTTGTAATTAGGTTCTCAGATGATGATGATGAAAGTGGTAGTGATGCTGATCAGCAAAGACAGACAGAAGTCCTGCAGAGCAATAGCAATCCGCTTGTGGTCACTAACGAGAAAAAGACATTTGATTTGCGACCTTCCAAAGTAGATCAAGCTCTTAGGATTTCAAAACATGAAAGGATGGTGCTACCCAAGAAAGATTCTGTGGATCGGATATCTTTTCCATCGCTAAAAAAAGTTGGTGGACCCAGTTCCAGAAGTGAAGGCTCGTTTTTACCTGAACTGCGATCTTACTCGAAAAAAGTTAATGTTGACAACAGATCATCTGCTACTCAGGATCATGAAGGCAGCAAAAGCATGACCGTGAATATCAGTAAACTTCAGGATTTGCGACAAAAAATTGCGATCCGTGAAAATGAACTAAAGCTTAAAACTTTCCAAACTAAGGTTCATTCGTCATATCCTCTGAGGGATGGTAGTATAATGAATGTTAACAGTTCTGCTTCTAAAAGAATCCATGCTGTATCTGTTGACATACAATCTGGACAAGAAGAGCCAGATAGGAAACGCTTGAAACATGCTTGCAGTATTTCAGTTGAACGGCTGAAATCAGTTGACCAACACATACCTTTGAGATCATTGTCATCTAGGCAAGGGCAGGCGATGGAGAAAAGTGCCAATGAAGCAAGAAGCATGGAAGATCACAGTCATCAGGAAAGTGAAGTTCCACAAAAGGTACCAGTTCTTGGTCGTCTTGGAGCACAGACAGGAGAGGATGGTTAGTCTCACCTTTCTCTGATTGTGCAAATCAGGCTGTAGAAGTAAGACCTTTTTGTTTAGTTTTTCTCTACTTTAGCAGTAAAAATAAAATATTTTCTCGCATAGCTGCAGGTTGCAGTCTGTCGGCACCAATTGGTAGACCTGGGGAGGCTTTGGTTTTGCTCAACTCAAATGCAGCTTTGCCAAACTCATCTTTGCAGGATCTTCGAACAGCTTCAGTAAGTAACCAAATTATCTCTAGTGTGTTTTACATGCTGCACTTAATGTTTTGGTAATTTAAGTAATATATTCTTTTTGTGCTTGTGCGAGACAATTTTATCACCATTTTAGGTCAGTCCTTTCGTAGTCGATTGATCTTATCTGTTGATTTTTTTTTGTCTTCCAATGCCTTCATTTTACCAATTGCAGGATTTTGCTTCTTTTTATGGTCAATTCTTATAAAAGTTCTACATCTTTGTATTGGTCTGCTTCTGTTGGGTAATATGCAGTACCAGGCGGTGCATAGAACTTGATTTTTAAAATTTCAATGTCCACATATATTTATTATTCTCCCTTTTCCGTAGGCTAAGTCACATATTCCTTAGTTCTTGAGTATGTAGTGGTTAGAGTTAAATAAGTTTAACAAAAAAAAATTTCAAACACTGATGGTTTAAAGTAGTTATAAAAGAAGTCACTGGGCTTATCAGGATTCATCATGATGTCATTTTTTCCTCTCTTTTTTTCTATTTTGCTGCTTTCTGTGCCAGCATTCATTTCAAGATTGAAATGTTGCAGGGTCTTGAGAAATTGATGTATTCGACCAAGTCAAATGGCAGCCAAAAGGGTACAGCTGAGAATATGGTTACTAGTAGTGATATTAATCACCAAGAGAATGTAACCGAGCATGGAAGATTGAACTCTGCAGCAGATGGGTGCTCAAAGTTTCTCCAGGTGAGATGAAATATTGAAATAACAAATCTTGGTTTTGAATATCGGGATTTTGCAGTCTTTATTTGTATGAAGCCTTTATCTCATTATCATGGGGATTGCATAAAGGTTTTTTCCCCTTCTGCCAGATATCCCCCGGCAATACAAGCCCTTTACATTTTCTAAGTAGGCCAGCTATTCAACAAAGTGGTGATATGGATCTGCAGTCCTTGTTAAAGATTGAAGAGTTGAATGACAAGGAGCTCCAAAAAGCCCAAGAGCATAGACGCATGCGTGAAATTGAAGAACAGGATGCTCTGAAAGCTTATCGTAAGGCACAAAGGGCGGTAGCAGAAGCTAATGCTCGGTGTGCTGTGCTCTATCAAAGAAGAGAATCATATGCGGCCAAGATTAGTTTATTTCTATTGGATGGAGGCTGGAACTTTTTATGTTCAGGGCAGCATGGACCAAATGATGAAGAATGGAATTTCCTTATGAATCCCGAAACTGAAGGTGATCTTATTCCCACCTCTAATCACAGATTTCAGGCTGAGTTTGATGCTAGTAACCAGGTTTTTTGTGATTCAAGTGCTCATAGATCAGCTTTTGATGCACAAAATAGATTTTCTCCACATACAGATGGGCAGAATATCAGGACAGAAGCTTGTAGCGAGCCTGACGCTAGTACATCTGACCTGCCACACAAGAGTAATGGTACTGCTATCCTCTCTCCACCCACTGACCAAAATATATCGGGAGATGAAGAAACATTTCCATTCGAAGATGTAACTGAGGGAGCCTATAGAAATGATCTGAGAAAGGAGAACCAATTTGAAAAGAGACTGAATGTTATTGATAGTGACCGCGAGCTGAACTTTCCAATCAATGGTTCACAAGATTCCTTGCTTCTGGAAGCTGAACTAAGGTCTAAATTGGTTTCTAGATTTGGACTGATGCCTTCATCTAAAAGAAGTGTTGAAGATGCCAGGGATACCGAAGGCAAAAAAATTGTTGACTCTGACGTTGAAAGTACTCAAACACAAATGATACAAAAAGATACATCAGTTCTTCCTGATGTGCAATATAGTCAATCACCTGTTTGTGAGAGTGCGTACCATCAGAAATCACCAATTCAGAAAGCTGTTGAGGCTAAAGTTGGAAGTGTGATGACTCGGATGATTGTAGACAACACATCAGATTGTTATTCAGAGAAGAGCCAAATTGCTGATGTAGAAGGTATTGTATGATGATGATTTTATTTTTATTTTTATTTTTAATTAATTAATTTTTTTGAAAAGAGCTTCTAGTGGTTAAATTCAGTGTAGAATGGCCAAGTAAACTGATTATATTAATTTAAAGGCTTGTAGTAGTAAGAGTTCTGACAGCAGCAATGTAAAAAACTGTCAGTTAAACAATCTCTTAACCTTGTTTTAAAACATTTTTCTGTTGCTGGTGATTTGTAGTTAGATTCCTTCTGTCAGCATCCGTGTTTCCCTCATCACAACCTACAGATTTCTCCTTAGTATTACATATCAGTTGGTGTTTCATGCCGAAATCTTTTTTTTTTTTTTTTTTTTTTGTGGTGGCTGTTTATAGACTTAATCAGTACCCTACCTTTTAGGCTTTTGTTGCACTTTTATCTCTCTAATACAAATTTATTTGTAAAAATTCCCATGGGGTATTATTTTGGAGGTTTATTTCCAAGAGGTATAACCAAGGGAACTTTATTCCCAAAAGGTACCACTTAAAAAAAAAAACAAAAAGAAAAACTGTCTTTCCTAATTTGTCCTTTTCCTTATTATCCAAATTATTTTCTTTTGTTTTCTTTCTTTGTACATGATCGATAATCATCAATGCCTTCGATGAACTCGCGATCCCAATTCAATTTCAATGTCTTCAAGTTTCGTTGTGGGTACAAATCAAACACACCCCAACATAGATCTCTTCTCCTCGTCTTCGTACTTCGTTGCATCGACGACGAAGAGATCTCATTGGACACTTTTGTTTTTCAGTTTCAACAACTTCGAGTTTCGTTGCGGGTACAAATCAACCACCCCAATATAGATCTCTTCGCTCTCATCTTCGCACTTCATTGTATCGACGACAAAGATATCTCACTGGACTCTTTTGTTTTTTCATATTTTCTCGATTTTTGGGGTTTTGGTTTTTTTGGTGAATTTGATGTATTTCTCATCCAAATGAGTCCTTGATGATCTTGATTATCTTGATTATGCTCGAGAACTTGATTTTGTCCAGCCTAGATAGATTGATTCTGAGAGGCGAAGTGAGATCGGGTGTTGATATTTGGGTGTTCTGTTTCGTTTGGTTTGAGATTATGGGATCAGATTCTTCGTGACGGAGAATGAAACATGGTTTTTAATTCCAATTTTGTAATTGTTTTGGATTAGAATGAAGTTTTGTGAAAGTATTGATTTTGAATCTTGTTAAATCTTTTGGTTTCTCAATAGACTTATTTTTAGTCTGATTCTTGTAGTAAATCATTTTCTGAACCTCTTCTCCTCATAGGCGTACTAGCTAGATTTTACCTTTTTTCATTGGCCTACTAGTTTTTCATAGGTATACCAATACGTCTGCCTCATATGTCTTGTGAACAAGGTGAAATGGATAGACAAATTAGATTTTGCTCAAGTAGTACGTCTTGTTATGCAAGTAGTACGTCTCCCTCCTATGCCTTTTGCTTCATCTATACACATGAGTTGTACAAAATCTTATAGTAATACGTCATTTTTGCACTGACCTAGTACTTTCTAAACAATGGTTTTCTATAATGAACTACTACATTTTCTACAAGCATACTAGTTCGTCTAAACTAGTACGTATTAGTAGATTGTCTTCACACATGATTGATAATCTTTTACTTGACAAATCAATTTTGACATACTAGATTTTGCATGGGCATACCTGAAACTAGTACGTCTGAAATAAATAAATTTTGATGTACTAGATTATACATAGGTGTTTTAGATTTTGAATAGGCATAATAGGTTTTGCATAGGCGTACAGTACGCTTGAAACTAGTACTAGTATGCCTGAAGCTAGACCTAGTACGCCGGAAACAAATCATGTTTAATGTATTAGATTTTTCCTAGGTGTATTAGATTTTGCATAGGTATACTAGATTTTGTATGGGTATATTATTTTTTATTTAGGCATACTAGATTTTATGAAAATGTATTAGTATTTATCAATTTGTTTGGGCATATTAGTTTTTCCATTTGCATAGATATACTAGTTTTGTTTAGGCATACTAATTTTTTGATTTGCATAGATGTACTAGTTTTTGTTTAGGCATATTAGTTTTTTGATTTGCATAGACGTATTAGTTTTTGTTTAGGCGTATTAGTTTTTCGATTTGCATAGACGTACTAGGTTTTGTTTAAACATATTAGTTTTTCAATTTTCTTTGACGTACTAGTTTTTTCTAGACGTACTAGTGCTTCAATTTGCATAGGCATATTAGTTTTTTCTTCCCCAACAACAAACAATTTCAATTCAATGTCAACTTCAACAAGAACTCACTTTCAGTACATTATCGACTCTCAATCACAATCAACCAACAAAAGTAAACCAATCAATCAAGTCTCGATTTCGATTTCAACTCGACGATTAACAACACGAGCCACCAAAATCACACAAGGTAAACAACATAGACATTGAAGCACATCGGCCAACTACAATCAAAACCATAGATATCGTTCAACCTCGGATGGAATCCAGATCCTGAATCAAAACACAACATTCATCGAAGAACAACTCTTTAATAATCGAAAACCACAATCGTGTATCAGTTTGATATTCGTTGGGTGATTCTGTGATGAAATCGACAATGGAGAGATGCTGGTGATGAGGAGGAAAGGGGTGAAATGCCAAGATTTGGATGAAATGGATCTTGATCCGACAACGGGAGAATCGGCTTCGCCATCGTCATAGCTAGGGAGTTAAGTTGAGAAGGGAAGAGAATAAAGGAAGAGTGGGTGTGGAGGATTATGTGGGCAATTTGGATAAGTTGGGATCTCATGGGAATTATAAATCTTTGGTTGTATGTACCTCCTTGGAATAAAATCTTCCAAGTGTGTTTCCCGGGATAATTAATTTTTTGAAAAGAGCTTCTAGTGGTTAAATTCAGTGTATAATGGCCAAGTAAACTGATTATATTAATTAAAAGGCTTGTAGTATCAAGCGCTCTGACACCAGTAACTTAAAAAAATGTCAATTAAATAATCTCGACTCTGTTTCGAAACATTTTTCTGTTTCTGGTGATTTGTAGTTAGATTCCTTCATCAGCATCTGTGTTTCTGTCATCACAAACTGCAGATTTCTCCTAAGTATTACATATCAACTGGTGTTTCATGCCGAAATCCTTTTTTTTTTTTTTTTTGGTGGCTGTTTGTAGACTTAACCAGTACCCTATCTTTTAGGTCTTTGTTGCACTCTTATCTCGTTAATACAAATTTCTTTAATAATGAACATCCTCTTGTGTTTGCTTTTCCCCATCCTTTCCCTAGTGATCAACGTTTTGTCACTTGAGCGTTGGGACGTTATGCGTGTGACTCCCCTTCTATTTTTTTGGTTGATTACTTTTGGGTATAGATTATCATCTTAATTTCATGCTTTTCACTGCAATTGGAGAATTGGCTTCAGTTTCTTGTTATCTCATTATGAGGTCTGTAACATGTGAAAACTTATATCTACGATGTGGTGTCTCTTTAGGGAAGTTATCAAAGAAGCATTCTAACTCGAGTTATTTTCCAGGTCTTACTGTGAACCCTGAGCATGATGTTCCTCCAACTGAATGCATATTAGCATCGTTTGATCCATCAACTCCTATTATCAGGAGTGTATTCCACCACTTGAAACCTGCGCGCAGAGTTGCTTTCAGTGAAACACAACTCGTGGAGCAGCATAACACTCATGTTTCTTCAGATAAAAATTTATCCCTCGTCTCTGATGTCATCATGAGTGTGGCTGTTCCAAACGGACTCACTGGAGGGGTTGACTCTTACACCTGGGGGTCAGCAATCGATCCATTTTGGCCATTGTGTATGTATGAACTTCGCGGTCAATGCAATAATGAAGAGTGCCCTTGGCAACATTCAAAAGATTATTCCAAGGCTATTTTCAAAGAGCAGGATGCTTCTGATGGTGGTGGTTGCTACTTCTTTCATACAAGATTCAAGCATCCATTTGTTTCTTCTCATTTTTCCATTACTTATTAAATCATATCCATTTACCTACTCTGAAAATCCATGTTTTCTGCAGATGGCCAGGCTGGATTATTATCTAATCGCTTAAATCAGAAAGTTCCAGTGGAAATTTCTAAAGTCTGGATCCCTCCAGCTTATCTGATCAGCTTAAATACTCTAGGAGCTGATTCACCCTCATCTGCTTCTGCCATTGCACGTAAAGTAGGTCCTAGCTGGGTAAACATCTTCAGCACTTCCCTGGTTGTTTCTAGTTCTCTGCAAAGATGGTTGCATTCAGATGAGCCATTTCTTCATGGGAGCAACAGTTATGTTGAAATTCATGGGAGTTATAATCGACAGAATTCTTGCTTTAGAAGTAGAAGTAGCAACCTGGTTTGTATTGCCTCTCATATTTAAGTGTTCCTGCCCTTTAATTGGTAACTTCTGTTTGTGTGTACATTGCTATCGCTTCTGGTCAATTTCCTGGCTATTGTTTCTACTGATTTGCTTCTTTGCAGTTCTGTTAGTTTGGTTAATGCTTGCAGTTGACTGATACGTTTAAGTTCATTCCTTCATCTTTTTTTGTCCTCCCCAACCCCCTCCTCTGTCTTCAAAATCTCTTGTGGTCAGTTTCAACGTACATAGGCAACATATTGATAGTTAAGCGCACGAAACAACGAAATGTTATGAACTCAGAAACTGGGGAAAACAGCACCTTTATTTTCTTTTGAACTTTAAATACCTTGTGTCCGATAGATGTTCAAGACTAGAAGACCTTTTTGGTTAGAACATAATATTGTGTTCTTGCTGCTGAGGAACCAAGGACTTTTTATCGTTGCCTATGTTTTCTCAAGTTCACTAAATGTTGTTTAGTGTCAATTATTTTTGCCTATCTTGTTTACATCCTTGTCAATTGAATTATTTGTATCAGGTTGTGGTGCTTGATAAAATTATTTTTGTCCTCGTTACTTTCCTTTCTTTTTCTTCTGTTGGAGACTTTTGTACTAAAGTTGTCTTTCCATTTGCTTGTCAGAATGTTCCTGGAAATAATTTAGAAGATAAGGAGCTGTCCTTGGAAATGGCTCTTCAGATGCTCAATCAGGAACCTAACAAGGCTCAGTGTTTAAAGAAGGTAAATCTTTTGCATTAGTGTGCATAACTACTTACCAGAGCAAGACGATATGCATTAACATTCTGCTAATATATCATGCAGTAATCTACCTTATTATTTTTGCAGTCCCTCGCTGTGCTATCACGAGCTCTTGAAGCTGATCCGACATCATTGAGTCATTGGGTTGTCTATCTGCACTTTTACTATGGTGACAAGTATTCTGTTGAAGACGATGATATGTTCTTATGTGCGGTAAGCTTACATATTTTTATTTTTATTTTACTAGTATAACTGCATGTCCAGTATTGCAGGCTTGTAAAGTACAGTGGCAAAAAATTATCATGTGAATACTTAAAAGACCTGCTGAATCCCTTTGCTCATTGTCTGCTCTGCATATATAATGTAAATATCGGTCATGGTGTATATAGTTTTTATTTTCAAAATTTGTTGATAGTCAACTTATGTGAGTTAAACAATAATTTCCATAAACTTGTCTCCTTTCCTCAGGTCAAGCACAATGAAAGATCTTATGAACTATGGCTAATGTACATAAATAGCCGCAAGCAGCTGAGTGATCGGTTTTCTGCATATGAGAAAGCACTAACCTCTCTCTGCCACCATTCTTCAACACTATCTAATGATGAAGATGTTGTGTGTGCTAGTACTTTCATCTTGGATGTCTTTCTGCAGATGTTGAACTGTTTCAGCTTGTCGGGAAATGTCGATAATGCAATTCAAAGGATTTTTGGACTCTTGGACAGAGATGCTGATGGGTCTCGCTCTCTTTTGTTCTCTGACATTCTTTCATGCTTGTCACTCTCTGATAAATTCATTTTCTGGGCTTCATGTATATACCTTGTGATATACAGAAAACTTCCCGATAAAGTCGTGCAGCAGTTTGAATATGACAAAGAGATGTTTCTGATAGAATGGGCTCCTTTGGATATTAGGCATGAAGATGAGGAGCAGCTGCATAAAATGATAGACATGGCAAGTGATCTAATCGAACATGGTGAAGTTTGTAAAATCTTTCAAAACAATACTGCTCGTAGATCTTGCCACTTGTTTGCCGTTAATCTTGTAAAGCTTGGCGGAGCTTTGTATGGTTTAGAACGCTGTAGGAACTTTCTTGAGAAATGCATGAAGTTGCATCCTTCTTGTGTGGAACTTGTTCTGTTGTCAGTGCTCTCTCAGAACTGTGAATCCGAGTCTCTGATGTTTTCAAGGTTTGAGGAGGCCATTTCCAACTGGACAAGCGAGCCCGGGATTCATTGCATTTGGAATCAATATGCAGAATACGCTATCCGAAGTGGGAGGTCAGACAAGGCAAAAGACATCATGGTTCAGTGGTTTAACTTTGTTTGGAAGCTTCAGAAATCTTTAAATGATGAAGATGGAGATAGCAAGAATGGCTTTCCGGATCCTGTTTTTGTGGGCTCAGATGGTTCAGGTTTGCACGATAACATGATGGATGCAATGTTTGGCTTTTTGAATCTCTCTTTGTATAGCCTGTTGCAGAATGATCTTTGCAAAGCTTATCGGGCTATCAACAAGGCCTTGATGATGTCAGGTCTTGAAGGTTTCACACATTGCGTGAGGGAGCACGCCAGTTTTTGGCTAAACTATGGACCTGAATTAGGGAAAGATGTCTCCATCAATGGTGCTATCAGAGCTCTGAAGACCTATCTGTATAAAGCTTGTAGTTTTCTGAACTCCGGTCCTCTGACTAGAAGATTCATTCAAGACATCCAGAAGCTGAGATTGAGGAAGCTTGTCACTGACTTATTCAGTCCTGTATCACCTGGTTTCTCCACGGTTAACCTTGTACTCGAAACATGGTTTGGTTGCTCACTGTTGCCTCAAAAGTTTGGTAGGCTGAAGGATTTAGTTGACTTTGTAGAAGCAGTACTGGAGGTTTCACCATCGAATTATCCTTTGGCGCTTTCTGTATGCAAGTTGCTCACAGGTGATTTCGATGATCCTGATTATAGATCTGTGAGCACCTTGTTCTGGGCGAGCTCTCTACTGTCTAACACCATATATCTTGCTGTTCCACTGGCACCAGAATACGTGTGGGTCGAGGCTTCCGGCTTGTTGGGTAAGCTATCTGTTGTGCAGGAAATATTGGACAGCTTTCATCATAGAGCTTTGACTGCCTATCCATTCTCGGTCGCACTGTGGAGGTCTTTTCTTTTGTCATCTTCTGATACCAACACTAGGAGCTATGTAGTTGAATTAGCTAGAGAAAAGGGAATAGAGATTGAATGTGCTTAGAGCAGGTGGGAGCGAATGAGATATCATGTCATGTTTGCCTAGATGTACAGGTGGTAACGATGGAATTTTGTCGTGATAGGTATTTTGGGTGTTGATAATAGGCAACGCAATACACAGGAAAGGTGAAAAATGTTCCACCCCTGATATGGAAGTAATTATATTACGTTCAGCCTTACGGTCTTCATTTGCTTGATGGTTGATCGTTCTCGATCTTTAGGATGTCATCGCTACCAGCTCTTGTTTTTCTTTTTTCCAATCGGCTAAATAAACAAAAATAGTGTTCTTAATTAACGATCTACCTGTTCCTTTCCCAGTATTTGCCAAGAATAAAACGTTAGCCATTCCATCTATGAGGTTGGAATAGCAGAATGATGCGTGCATGAGAAAGGAGACCAGGAAGCCTTCTCTGAAAAATGGTTCGCACTCGATAATTGTTTGATCAACATCATCATATCAGTTTTGCACCATCACATTGAGCCAACGTACGATGCTAAGGAAACGAAATGCAAGAACTTCAAATTTCCACCAGTGGCTTCTTCTATGCTTTCTTCTTGATCATCCTGGGAGAAGATCTTCTTGGTTCGGCCAATCGATTCCGCTGCTATATGATGATCCATCTTCATCGTCCTCAGGCGGCGGCACTGCAAGATCATCAAGATTGGGTCCAGCCGCCACATCTTCAATGACGACGAAATCAGGCAGAGGGGGAAGACGAATCACAGCGGGAGCAGTTTTGAAACGCGGAGCAGGCGGAATACAAAGATCGACATCATGTGAAGCGTAAGAGCCAGCCGGCAAAACACGGAACCACGTGGGTATGAATCCGTTGGGCTCTGGATGTCCATTCATCACTAGGGGTGTAAACGAGCCGAGCCGAACCGACACAGTGCCCGGCTCGGGCTCGGCTCGACTCGAAAATCGAAGGCTCGGGCTCGGTCTCGGGCTCGGTCGAGCCCTATTTTGTAAGCTCGAGCTCGGCTCGATTACATTTCGAGCCGGGCTCAAACTCGACTCGATAGGCTCGATTCCGGGTCCATTTTATATTTTTCTTAAAAAATATTTGAATATATATATTAATATATAATATGAAATATGTAAAAAATATATATAATTTATATAAGAGTCTCATTTAGGCTCGCGAGCCGTTCGAGCCGAGTATTAATGTGCTCAGGCTCGGCTCGATTAGGTACTCGAGCCGGCTCGAGCTCGGGCTCGGCTCGAAAAAACCGAGTCGAACTCGAGTATTGGTCGAGCCGAGCCCGAGTAGCTCACGAGTAGC
>LIEC01008786.1:0-16612 GCA_001925005.1 Drosera capensis | reverse complement strand
TTGTGTCGTGAGCATCGCTTACTCATGAATATCGGGTTGGATTAGGATGAGTTAGGTCGGCTATATCCAAATACATAGGATGGGATTGGCTCCTTGTTCTTGTTCTCTTTTTGGTTTTATTATTGAAAAGTGTAACCCCTGCAATACGTGGAGAATATCTTAATCTTATAAATGATTAAACTATTCATAAATTGAATATTTATCTTGATATCGTCAATATTTATTGATTACGTATATATCATCATAGATTTGTTGAAATTATTTTGATTTTATCGAGAATATTTAATAGATTGTTGAAATCTATACAACCCATGAACTTTTTCGTTTAATCTTGTTATTTTTTTTTACGTATGAACCAAGATATCTTTTAGGTCCAAACAAATTTTGCATCTTTTTATCTAATTGATGGTCAAATTCATGACATAACTTGATAAAACGAAATGAATAGACGAAAAACATGAAAAAGAGTGATTGATTTTTTTCTTTTTTTTTAAATGAAGTTTTAAATACTATAATGTGAAATGTTGTCATTTTTTATCCAATGTTAATCATGTGCAAGGAAAAACATGGATGTAAAAAGAATATTATTAATATAACTTCTAAATTATTTAGATATTTCATTTATGTTTGATAGTGTTTTCAAATATTTTCATAAAATTTCTTTTGGGTAAACAATAGGAATGTATATATGTCTTCTATAATATAATATGCATGAAATTATTATGATATTAATTTTTTTTACTGAAATGATTATAGTTATTAAATTAATCGTATCACATCATGAATCAAATCAAAGTTGTTGCAATATGTGATATAAAAAATTTAGCTTTTTTTGGACAAAAACTCTTGATATTTTGGAAAACTTTTGATATAAAATTACTATTGAACCTCTTAATGATAATTGAATTGATTGATATATAAATATTAATATAGGATGACATATCATGATATGTCATGATATGACAATCCAAATTAAGAATATATATATTGATGTTATAGTCAGAACATTAATACGGGTTGAACCATGTATAGTTGAACATTAGTGTTTGACAATATATTAGCTAACAAATGCTAGATAATAGTCTTTATCTGGACAATTCACAACTCGATTAACTTCAACATTAACATGAGTCACATGACAGAACATCGCAGTTTAGCTAAAAATTTTGTCTCTTTTTTTTTTTATACAAAAACTCTTGATATTTTTGCAAAAATTTGATATAAAATTACTATTGAACCTTTCAATGATAATTGAATTGATTGATATATAAATGTTAATATATTCAAATGATATATCATGATATATCCTAGGATGACACTTCAAAATATATTCAAATGATATATCATGATATATCCTAGGATGACACTTCAAATTAAAAATATATATTGATGTTATACTCAGAACATTAATACGGGTTGAACCATGAATAATTGAACATCAGTGTTTGACAATATATTAGCTAACAAATGCTAGATAATAGTCTTTATCTGGACAATTCACAACTCGATTAACTTCAACACTGACATGAGCCACATGACACAACATCGCAGTTCAGCTAAAGTGAGGAGTATATTTCAATAACATTTAGTTGATTCACTTATACTTTATCCAATAATTTTGAAAAATCAATACATAGAAAAACACCATAGGTCCACAGGTATCAGAGGACATGGTTGTGATCATATAGAGAGTGTATTTCAAGAAGTGCCCGAACCATGAACCCACGATTAGAGAAAAACTCGTTTACTGTCAAATTAATATTTACATTAATGGTAAAAAAAAAAACAACTTGGTTTAAAATTTTGAGGAAGCTATAAATAATTTCAGGTCAAATTATCCGATGTTGGAGTGATCCACTTGATTTCCACACTTGATTCACAAGTGATCAATGTACATTATTTTGACGAGGAACATCTTTTTCCCTAATTTAATCTACGAGTCTTGTTGCCAAGTTGCATATGTAAAACATTCTTCCTAGGTATCAGAGTCCCATCATTTGACCGTCACCTATAATTTATAAGTTGACCGTATTATATAATGCCAACTACATGTAGCTAGTCTATTGTCATAATCTTATCAACAGTTCAACACCTTCATCGGTTTAGGCTTTATAATAGGATAAGTAATACAGAATTACTACGATAAACTTGCTGTAAAGTAAAGCAATATAGGTTATATATTCGCAAGGAGAGAACCGAAAAATGACATTCTCAAAAGAATAAAACATTACTATAGGCTGACACAAGTGCAAGCTGTACGTAGCAAGATTTAGGATGATGGATTGAGAAATTAGATGGTCGGAACCAAAATATATCGAGAATTATAATTTTTAATAAAAGTAAAATAATACAACCTCGTACACTTATAAAAATAACTATATTTTAATTGTATTTAACATTCATAATTTATATCGTATTTTATTTTAAAAACACTATAAATACACACATAAGTTTTAAGTGTCTTGCACCTAGAGCCCTAATCTTCTTCACCAACTCCTCTACTTATTCCGCTGTCGTGGCTGTCTCCTAGTATAAATCTGCTCCATCTTCTCCTTCCCTTGCTCTCGGGACCAGTAGCTAGTTGACTAACTTTGAGTTGAGGAGGTCCCTCAAGTCGACGTGTCCTCTTTGGTTGAGCCTATGGCGCAAATCGTTTGGATCGAATGAAGTTCTTTGCGCCTCCTCACTCCGAGGTGGTGCATGCTCCCCTGATGTAGAAGTCGAGTTAAAAGGAGTTTTTTGATAGCCCAGATTATTGTAGTCATGTGTGTTAGTCGTAATCTTGACATGAAGAAAAACAAAAACACGCTTGTATTATTGATCGACTTCCACGTTTTTGTGTTTATGTTAATTGAAACATGTCTGAGTTCTTTCTATAAATAGCATAACTTCAATTCATTGAAATGTAGCTCAGAGACGGAGATCAATAAACAAGAAAAACAAAAAACGGGATATTTATCCCATCAACGACCCAAGTTGGTGAATGATCACACAATTTGGGTTGAATTACATCAAAAACAACAACCGTGTTATAGAGGAGTCCGAGGAGGTTTCCTCGAACATCCCCTCCAATGCTTAAGTCGATAAACTCCAATGCTTAAGTCGATAAAATTCAAGGAGAGTTGTAATGACGAATGAAAAAACCGAAGATTGTAATTCTTAGGGTTAGAGATCAGAATCTAAATTTCGATGTTGGTATTAACTATTTATAACAAATTCTATGACTTGCTTTGTATTTAATATCAATTTGTTAGGTAACCGTAATTTCATTGGGCCTTGGGCTTGGTTGGTGGCCCAATGTCTTTAATTCGATTTTATTTCATGGCCATCGATACCCCAGACACAATAGCAACAGATTTTGGTTAGACCAGACGATCACAATTCACAACCACGCGGAAAATGATGACATCAGAAGAGAACGAGAGGAACTACGCCCACAGCCGGAACTCAAACCCACGGGTTATGGATAAGCAGGACCCACCACCGGCCAAGCCAGCGAAACAAGCAAACACACACAACACAGCAGCTCACAGAGTCCCATTCCTCCCCATCTGTTTCTGTGTCTCCTCCTGATCGCTTCTTCCACAACCAAAGAAACATGTCAACGGAGTCGGAATCAGCCCTGTCAATCGTGTCTCCGCGGCGGCGAATCGCCGCCCTCTGCTCTCACCTCCGCCCCACCGATTCTCCATCTCCTCGCCGTATCTTCTCCGATGATGGTGTTTATACTTCTGCTTGTTCATCCGATTCGAGCCGCGGTGGTGGTGGTGGTGATCGAGTTGGGGAGTCTTCTTCGGTGAATGGGGTGGATGAGGATTGCGTGTTCTGCCGCATCGTTTGCGGCAAATCCTCTGCTTATAAAGTATCTTCGATTCAATTTAATTATAAGATCGATACATGATTTTAAGTTTATTTGTATGAAATTTGACACAAAAACAAATATTGTTCAGGGAAGAGAATACGGGAAAATGGAGAGAAATGATGAGATTATCTAATATATAAATTCGATATTAAATAAAAATAATATATATATATATATTATAATTAAATTGGGACGGAGTATTATCACAAGGATTGTGTGTTTGGTATTATAAAGAGTTTTTGACTAATTTTTTTTTTATATATAGATTTCAGCTTATCCGTAGGGAAGAATTAGGGATTGTCATGGGGATTCTTGTTGTTATATGATACTATGCTGCTAAGTGGTAGTATAATATGGGAACAGATGGTTTAGGTTTCAGCTATGAGATGGCTTAGGATTTAGATATCTATTTGTACTGTTGTGGTTTGCTAAGTCTTGGCTAGGAATGGAGCACGAGGAGTAATTAGTTTGATCTACTACCCTCATGGAACAAGTTTAGAAGGTCGTGTAATGTTATTTAGTACATTTCTGCTTGTTGACTGATGGGAACTATGCTACTTCGAATCGAGTGGCAACATATTATTTGGGGTCTTCATGAGATTAAAATCATTGAACATTTGGTCAAAAAGGTCTGTATCGGCTTAACACTGATCAAATGCAATGGTTATTCAAGATTGTTCTCCAATGGAATTGGACATTCATGATTTAAGGTGTAGGGTTCAATTGAATATTGTAAGAGATTCTTATGTTCACGTTTACCTGATGACTATCTCGTCAAGATGTATCTGGAAATCTTGGACTTGGGCCGTGCTCCTGTCTGGGAGGCATTGGGGCTGGGAAATGCAAGTTTTATCTCTTCTTGCAAGGTTATGATGGCTTTGCTTTCTGATCTGGACATGTGTAGTTATGATCACCATTTGAAAGAAATTGAGGAAGAGAGATTAGAAATTGAATTTTGAGCTCATTGCTTAGTTTTTGAATGCATGATTGTTGAATGCTAGATGGTCCGTGTATGTTCAAGGCCGTTCCTTTGCAATATCTTTGTTGCAATGTTTTTGAAGATTTTAGAGTTGGATCATTGGTTCATTGCCTTGGGAGCTGAACCAATAACAAATTCTTGGGTCTTAAACACCATGTTCAAGTACCAAAATTGAAAACTGAAATCCACTTTTTCCTTGTTTTATGTTTTCTGCTTCGTTTTAGAAAATAGGAAGCAAATAGAACTTTGATTCGTTTGTCAGAGAAATGATAATAGAAAAGAGGAATCAAAACCGCCCCCACATTTTTCCATAGTTTAGGATGAGTGTTTCCTTTTTTCTGTTGGTTTGATTCAGCTGTTGTGTTAATTATCTTGATGCAGCTTTATGAAGACGATTTGTGCCTCAGCATCTTGGATATCAATCCTCTCTGTCGTGGGTAAGGTATTACTAGTTTATGCTTAATGCTTCCTTAAGAATCCTCCTTTCATACCGGCAGTTCTTTAATCTGAATATTGTTTTAGCTTAAAGAATTATAAATGCATTCCTATGACAGAAAGCTTGAAAGTGTTGTTCGCTGGCCAAAAAACCGTGTGATGTTCATAATGTATTCACTCGAGCGTTATCATAAATTGAAAAGAAATCTAGCATTATTTTTGAAAAACAATATATTTGTTGTTGTTTTCAAGTTTTAGTTTGTTTTAGTATTTTAATATTCATGTTTTAGATAATTAGAGTAGTTAGGATTTAGATTATTTGTTAGAAAGGATTCTAGCTACGTAGACAGAATTATAGCCATTTTGTAAGCATCAGGTGCGTGCAATATCTGCCGCCTGTCTCAAGTTATTCTCCATGAGAATTGAATAAAGTTATGTTTTGGGTCTCGGTGAGCCGGGTTCCTCGGTCGATTGATGCCCTACGATTTCGACCCAAATTATTGAGGCACGCTTCCTTCTTGCGACAGAAGTAGCCAATAATACCTCGCGGTTGAGTCGATGTGCTTGTGAATTTTAACAATTGTATAAATTCCCTCTAAAACATGCTTGTTAGATGATCTGTGCAAATGTTGAAGTTCAAACTTTCAACTTGTAGGCACGCGCTTCTGATTCCCAAATTCCACTTCTCGTCCTTAGATGTGACTCCTCCCGCTGTAAGTGGCTTCTATTTGCACGTGTTAACTATTTTGCCTAATGCTGGGATTTATACTTGTAATCTGAAGGAGTAATATTAGGGGTACCCTCCTGAACCTCTCAAATGGTATTCTTGTTCGTTATTAGCAACAGTCCCTGCTCTATGAGATAAATAAGGGACTTTTGGGGAAGATTCAAATAAGAACTTGATGCCGCATGTGTTAGTTGTATAATTTGTAGTGAGACGTTAGACTAAAAATTGAAGATCACCGCATAGAATGTGGTTTTTATTACGTTCATTCTTTTACTTGCGACAGGCTATGCTCAGGAAGATATTTCATAATGGATTGGTTAATTTGGATTATTTCTTTCCAACATAATGTGTCACACAGACTGATGTGATCGGTGATTATAAGATAAATTTCATTTTATTTATAAGTATCAGGTTATCATCGGTTATCGTCCCAGATCCTGTCTGTGACGGGATACCTGGGTTTTTGTTGTAGGCTATTACCAGTTACTATGCATGATGGATTGGTTTTTATAAAAACCGCATAGAATGTGGTTTTTATTACGTTCATTCTTTTACTTGCGACAGGCTATGCTCAGGAAGATATTTCATAATGGATTGGTTAATTTGGATTATTTCTTTCCAACATAATGTGTCACACAGACTGATATGATCGGTGATTATAAGATAAATTTCATTTTATTTATAAGTATCAGGCTATCACCGGTTATCGTCCCAGACCCTGTCTGTGACGGGATACCTGGGTTTTTATTGTAGGCTATTACCAGTTACTATGCATGATGGATTGACATTTTATCAGTTGTAATGGAATAAATGTGGTCGATATATGTTGTTTGTTCTCTAGCACTGTTTTGCATTCTTCTCAGTCTGTTTCCATCCTGTTAGGCTGCATTGTTGTGGTTTAGCTGTGGCCTACTTTACTTTGTGTTTCCTTCTTTTTTCATACTTCATAAAACAAGTGGTTTGTGTTGGAAGAAGGAACTTTCTTCGAACACCACCTTTGCCATGAGGCTGAAATTCAGCAATTGTCTAATGAATGATGCATTGCTTGATGGGTTACATTGTACAGGTGATAGCCGCCATGTTTTCGAAGATACCTTTTCTTAGCAATGCCATTATGAAAGCCACAGGTTGCGGTATGTATCTTCTATGTCTATATTGTGGTTGTATTGATACCGAAATATGCTGGCTGTTGCTGTAACTTCATGTCTATTAGGTGTTGGCTTCTGTCATATTACTTAGTAGATACTCATTTGGCTTCTGAAATGGTTTCTCATTTACTTTGGCATTCGAAGTCCATGTTCGTTTCGACCCTGGGTTTGAGAACTATGGCCTGTTGCTCAGCCTTCTCCTCTTTGGATATCTCGGAAAGGAATTGGATTGATTGTCTGATATAACTGTCGATTACTTGCATTCGTCATTTTCTTTTGAAATATGAAGGAAGTTTTGATGACAAAGAACGTGGATTTGGGTTTAAGAAATTAGCCTGGATGAGATATTTGAAAAATAAATAGTATTTCCTTGACTCGGAAGCACATGACTGTCTACATTATCTCACTGGCTTCAACGTGTGCCTTTGAGAACTGCATTGTAGATGGCATCATATTAAGTATGAGTCCACCTCGGCCGCTATATTACTTTTCATGGTGAACTGACTGAGGAAAAATATGTAACGTAGATTCCTTCAACTTGTTGGTCAACAATGGTGCAGCTGCTGGTCAAGTCATCTTTCATGTAAGCAATTGACATGCTCAATAAGTTTTGAATTGTTGCATCTTCTTCAATTGGTATTGCTCCCTTAATGCAGCTTCTTCTCTAGAGTTTTCGCACTACATGTTTTTTTATCCATCTTACGCAACTAGATGGGCAAAAGCTGAATGTCATGGTATCTTGAATTCTTGATTATGTTTAGACGCACATCCACCTCATCCCTCGGAAGGCAAGTGACTGCTTGTGGGCGTCTGAGGTACAATGCCACCACCTCTCATTACAGATGTTGCAGAAAGAACCTACAAAAGTTAAAATAATATAGCTTGTGGAAAATTTGCAGAGCTTGCGGCGACTATCACTTAAGTTGGACATCGAGGCTTCTCAACTCGCAAAGTGCATCAGAGATCAGATGTCAATCGCAAGTGATGATGTGAGTGAGATGCAAAATCAAGGAACCAGTTTGACTGGGAACTACAGGGAATAGACCTGTCAACTTGTAAATTACATGCTCGACCAGTCCATGTTTGCATCACTTTTTTCAGGGGTTTGTGATCATTCACCATCTGTATCCTAGCAATGTTCATATACTGTAAACATTGTATATCATGTGTCGATGACAACCTTATCTATGCGTGAGGGAAAGCGTGGACAACTGTGCCGTATGTGGAACGAAAGTGGTTTGCTTGGTAAACAATTGTGTTGTAAGAATTTTGGTTGAAGCAATCAATCTTGATTGACTACCGTGACGGATATACGTAATATGGCTACCTAAATGTGATTTACACATGGTCTGTGAGTGCAAAGATTAATCAAAGCTGGGTTTGGATGAACATGCTGAGAATAAGAGATGAAATGGTGGTAGCTGCTGCTGTAAACGGTCAGCAATGGCCTTATATGGACAATAGGAATGTCCAAGCTGAATATAGAATGCTGAAGCCAGAGGAAGCTGAAAGTAGGAAGAAGAGGTAGACAAGACTGGTTTGAATGGATGAGATGTGTGACAGAGGGTAAACTGACGCAAGCTGGTATATGCAAGTTTGGTGTATGCCTTGTAGCAGGAGAGTTTTGTATTTGCTAGGGTTTTTTAACCTTGGCTGGTGTTCCAGTTCTGATGTAGCAGGAAAAGTCCTTCTTTTATGTGAATATAGAATGATGTTTTTTGGTTGACAAATCAGTTCTGTGATCGTGATGATTGAGCTATAAATAAAGTTGACAGGTTGAGCGTCATATTGTTTTTCTAAAGGAAATCTCGAAGGATTTCCCTTGGTCAACCGAATAGTCCACAAACCCTGAGCGTCACATTGTTTAGCATCACTACAACAAAAAATTAAGTAAATCATGTATATATAATTTAGCAGGTGTAGCGAATTGTAGTTAAATGCAATCGACTAACTTAGTGTATAAAATACAACATATAGAAATATGACAAACAAAAATCATTCTAAATTCATACATTCTAAATTCTAAAAAATTATAACAAAAATCAAAAACACAGTATAAAATAAAATATTTTTTCTTATTGCACCCATATCTAATATGAAACATAAAATAAAATAAAAATCATTTTTTATTTGCGTTTATGTTTCATTAATTAAAAAAAACTCAATATTTAATATTTTTATTTCATTTAATAAATCAAAAACATCAAATCCTCCCAAGAAAATTACAATCAGCAGTTCCCTGCACTCTCACGAAAAAACTCCCCAAAAAAGTTAGAAATTTCACACCAAAGAATTCAGACATCCCCGAAAACGAAAGGCTCCAGAAACTTCCTCTGTCCCCTTCCTCCAATACCCTCACGCGCCCCCGACCTTCGCCGGAGACACGACACCATCAAACAAGTTCAAAGATGGGGCCGAAGGCGGCAGTGTCCGCGGTGGCGAAGCAGGCGGAGAAGCTGAGACAGGACGGCAACTCCTATTTCAAGAAAGACAAACTAGGCGCTGCCATCGACGCCTACACCGAGGTCCGAGATCGCTGTTCTCTTCGCTTTTTTTGACATCCAATTTCGGTTGTTGATTGTTGGTTGATTTCTTGGATGAAATGTGATTTGGGGGATTGTGGATTGCAGGCGATCGTGCTGTGCCCAAATGTTCCTGTTTACCGGACGAATCGCGCGCTATGTCATCGGAAACGAAAGTACTGTGGAGCATTTGGGGATTTGATCGGTGTTTCTTGTTTGTGTGTTTCGATATTTGCAGTGATTGTGATGCTGAAATTTGATGTGATGGTGCTGTTGTTTCTTATTGGGGTTTCAGTGAGTGGACGAGAGTTGAGGAGGATTGTCGAAGAGCGATCGAGCTTGATCCCAACTCTGTTAAGGTCAGTGCTGATCATCCGATTTGGATATTGGGACCCTTCGCCTAGGTAAGGGTCACGATCAATGATATAATGTAAAAAGTTGTATTTCAGTCGATCTTGATATTGCTTATTCGTGAGTTAACCATGTGGAGTCAAGATTATGAATATAAGATATGAACCCTTTGAAGTATTGAATGTAGTTTGTGTCCAAGTTGATATGTTCTGGTGTTTTCTCGATTGGCGTGTGAGATTATCTTGGATACAATTTCCATGAATAACACATGCAAAGCTATTCATTTCTACCTGAGTATGACTAGATTTTTGGCAGGAAATCATATGAGGGTTGCACACGAGGTAATACTTTTGGGGCAGTGTAGAAACCTATGCAAATGATTTCCACATTGGGTGGTTGCTTCACTTGATATTAAGATTTATGAACAAAAGGCTACACAAGGAGTTCTTTTAAAGACAAGCTGAGATTTCTGTGTTAATTGAGCATATGCTTGGTACTTAGGGAGGAACCCTAGAGCCAAGTAAAGTATTTTGTGCCTGATAAACCCTCTGAATATCATGGCAGCTCTGAAATGTGATGGATATAGTTCAGGCTCGTATGCATACAAAACTTTGAGGTTGTTGGATTAGAGATAAAGTTCTGTGCTGCAATCGTGTTGATTATGATTTCTGTGAGGGCTTGTTTGAGGAGAACTGGATAATGATGGCCATAGCTGGGATAGGAAAAGATCAGATGCAGCTAAGCACTCAGGGGCTTAGCATAGGCAGATTGTAGGATACAGTTGTTAATTTTTGTTATACTTTGTAAGGTTGATGGCCTTGCTCTTCTTCATCAAAACCACACCATTGACTTTTAATTTTCAGTTGTCTTTTAATTTAATGTTGGCTGATGATGACAGGCACACTATATGCTGGGATTGGCATTGCTGCAGAAGCAAGAACTTTCAGAAGGAATTAACGAACTAGACAAGGTGTGGGTTTATTATCTTTTGTTTGCAAACATGTGAAGACATTGCATACATGGCCTTTCTGTGGCATTCTCTCCGGAATATCTTGAAGGGATGATATGAGTTGTTTTGGAATTAGCCTATCAGAGGCTGAGGACCAATTTTGTTGCATATGTTTATCATTGGCTGCTTCCACAATGGATTTGCATTCGTGAGGTCTAAAAAGTGTTTTTCATTACTCGAACTAAGCTCTCATAGTTTTCCGCAATGATCTTGATCTCTTACCTTGCATTCCAATTTCGGCATTTCTATGTCAATGCATGTCTTGCAGATTTGAGCTATTTCAGGAAGTTCCATGTCTTCACCTCAAGTAATAAATGATGTTTTGCCTGATGCGTCATAAAATCGGAAGACAAAAAATCAGGAACATTTCTGTGAGATAATTATCGGTAAATACATTGTTAAGCATCAACTTCTTTATAACCGTACATTCTCCTTGAGCAAGGAATATGTTGCATGAAAATTTTTGTGACCTGTGAACCAATAAGTCACAGTTCCTGCCGTCTTCCTCACCATGGAGATTGGGAGATGGTCGAGTAGTATGTGATTTCTGTTTAGTAACAACTTTGTTTTAAGTTTTAACCACTGTGTGTGTGTCTGACCATTTCAATGATTGTAATATCTTCTACTAATTGCTATTGCTTTCTTGCACTTTCTGTATCCAAATTCTCACGAATTTTGTTTTTTTTTTTTTTTTGGTTTAAATTATGAGTTTTTATTACTTACAAAACAAGTTCTATGTAAATTTTTAGCAAGACCTAATAGGCTTTTTCCTCTGACTGGTTATTATCTCACATGACATCATCCACATGACTGCTCTTTTCATAGGCTTTGGATCTCGGTAGAGGTGCTGTTCCGAAGGGTTATATGATCGAGGAGATCTGGCTGGAGCTTGCAAAAGCAAAATATCTGCAGTGGGAACATGAGTCTTCCAAGCGAACTTGGGATTTGCAATCACTCAAGTATTTTCTTATTCGACTTCACACTTATGCTTCTGTCAGAGCTCTTGTTTGCGATGCTTTATTTTTTCATTTTCTTTTTTTTCCCCCCTCCTTTTTTCCGCTTTCTTTTTCTTACTTGACTTTTCTGTTCTCCTTTCATGTTGCAGAGAAGCTTGTGTTATGGCCCTTCAAGAAAAACACGCTAAGGATATTTCTGAAATGGACGGACCAATTGATGACACTGTTGAGCCCAATTCAAACCAGATAGCTGCTTTAAATCATGTGTTTGCTAAAGCTACTGAAGATGACAGACCTGCTGAGGTGTATATCAGCTTCCTGCTTATTTTGTATTTCCTTTTTGTTGAGTTACTAATCACAGAAATCAACCTGCTACCAGGTTCCGGATTACCTATGCTGTAAAATTTCCCTAGATATCTATCGTGATCCTGTTATCACGCCTAGTGGAGTTACATATGAGAGAGCAGTTATCCTCGAACATCTCCAAAAGGTAAAACTATCTATGTTATGAAATTTCTCATTTGATTCTTTTCTGTTAACATGGATGCGGACAAATCTCACCTCCCTCTTATCACTTGCTGTGATTGGTTGCCTTCAACTGATCCTTATTTCAAACCTGTTTTCTTCAGTTATAGATGCTCTTGTATTTATCACTTTTAACCAGATTGAATCTGTTTTCAGCCAATCTATGAAAAAGATTGAATCTATTTTCAAGGCTGTATAAGAATGGATTGATAATAACATACTGATTGGGTGTGTTTTTGCGACTAGCTTTAGTGCCTTGACTAATGGCTTTGTTCCTCTGGATATTCATGTTTATTAATGATATTTAGGCCTATTTGAATGTCTATTAAGGATATTCTGACCTTTTTTGAACCTGTTGATGCCAATTGATCTTCCCTATAATCTCTGTTGTTATAGCCTTTATCTGACTATTGATGGCTTGATAATGCAGGTGGGTAAGTTCGACCCGGTGACACAAGCACCACTTGATGCATTGCAGTTGATACCAAACCTGGCTATAAAGGAAGCCGTCCAAGCATATTTGGCAAAGCATGGCTGGGCGTATAGAATGGATTGACTAAAAAATTCTGATGCATCTCCTTTGTGTCGCCAAATGAGCAGATGGTCGGGCATATAGAATGGATTGACCAAGAAGCTGTGATGATATATCCTTTCGGTCGACAAATGAGCATATGGCTTAGAATACTGAGTGCCTCCTATCCGTTTGTAATATCTGGAGGTTTTGTGCAGTTGCTGTACAGTCCAAAGGGATATATTCAGATTGGTTTGCTGTAAAGGATCTCTAAAACATTTACAGGGACATCAGAAATCTGCAATGTAAATATTGAAAGGTGAGTTTGGAAAATGCTTTCATGTTATTGCTCTTGCCTATGGTCACGATCAGTTTCTTGGACATGGACCAAATAGTTCCATTCGAAGAAGGAAAACATGATATTCTGTGTTCCACAGAGAAACTGTTCATTTAATCGATCACAGTTGAGCTAAGTAGTATATTTTTCTTCCTCGTAAAAGGGGATGTTGCTTGCTCCGTACTCTGGAATAGATACTTACTAGTGAAGTGTTACTTCCTACGACCGGTCTATATTATGAAGTTTGGACTTTAAACATGAGGCCGTAAATTATGATTCTTAGGATGCTTTATGAGGACCTGTTTAAATGGTTTGATAGTATTACTTATATCAATAAAGTGCATCTTTATTTTCGATAACCCATCATTTTAGAACTCTACAGTTGAACGTGCTTAATGTGGAGTAATATTGGATGGATGTTACGTAGTTCACACAATGTAGTTTCTCTCAAGCTAAAGGGATCTTTGTTTTGTATCATTTCGAAAGAGAACCGAGTTTATCAAAAACCATGATGAATAATTTCAAAGATGTTACTTTAGATGAAAGTAATTTGTGTTCTATTTTCTAGATTATATACTATCCGTTGAATGGAATGGCAAATACGCTCATATGGCGACCTCGATTTGCAGTACAAAATTTCTTCATGGTATCTAATATCAATTCCGCACTATCAGATTATTATACTACAAGAAACGCAATAAAGAAAAAAAAAAGGAAAAAAAGAAGAAGAAACAATACCACTTAAGCACCATCCTGCATTTACAAGGGCAGAATAAGATACCATGAAGGAATCACTTGAAAATCGCTTGCATCGGGAAGCTTTCCCTACTCAGATGAAGGAACACAAGCAACTCGAAATACAGAACTATCCCTAAATATTGATCAACCTTGAGGCACGAAAACACGGATCAATGCCACTGGCGAAAAAGAGAATGCAGTACTCTACACCTGTGACAACTCTAGACTCCAGTTTCGGTTCATTTCCTCTTTCGAACTCCAACAACTTTTACGGTCTGGGGCTTGCCCTTCCCCATTCTATTGCAGTCTATGGAATCCTGATTTGTTTCAACCTGATATCAAACATAGACCGACACAGGCAGTGATTTCTCTTCTACATATTCCGAGAAACAAAATACTGTATAAGTCAATGGCTTCTGTTCAGCTTCCTCTCATCTATCTACCTATCACCCTCGTCTTTCATTTCTGTCACCCAGCACAATGCCTCCCCTGCAAATCTCAGCCCAAGTTCACAACCGAAAACAACTTCACCAACTGTGCACTCCTCCCATATCACAATGCCACCTTGCACTGGACCTACGACCGGGCAAGGTCAGCCTTATCCATGGCCTTTGTCGCCCCTCCGCCAATGTCAGACGGTTGGGTGGCTTGGGCCATCAACCCGTCCGGCACCGGAATGGTGGGGGCCCAGGCCCTGATCGCCTTCAAACAAGAGGACAGGTTTATAGAGGTCAAGCCCTTTAGTATTCGGTCTTACCATTCTGTCAAAGGCGGTTTGCTTTCAATGAATGTATCCGATATCAGTGCCGAGTATGATGATCATACTGGAAACATCACGATATTTGGCACATGGACATTGCCGGAAAACATGACTGGGACGTTAAACCAGGTATGGCAGGTAGGTCCGGCAGTGGTCAAGGGAAGACCAGTGAAGCACGAATTCTCGGGTGACAATTTGGCTTCTAAGGGGAAGCTGCACTTTCTGGAAAAGAATGAGAGCAGCAAAGTTGATGGTAGCTCAGCCGAGCCGCCAGAGACTCAGTTCGGGAATCGTAACGGCTCGCTACCATTCCTATCCCAGAAAAAGAATGATGCAGAAGTGAGTACGATGATTGATAGTGTTCTTCGAGTTTCTGGTCTTGTGGTTTCTCTGGCATTTGCGTTTTCTCTGCACTAGAGACCCTGAATTGCTGCATTACTCTAGGTGCAGTGGCTTTTCTTATTCCTTAGTTGCACAATGAAATATGCTATGTAAAAATACCTTGTGACCCATCAAGGAGAGTCTAGAACTTTTGTATCTCGAATGTCATGCTAGGAAATCCAACAAATCGCAATACAAGAGTAAATGCAAGCACTGCCACGCTATTTCATTAGAAAAAAAAAAGACAGGCACAAGCTGCAATGGTCGCATTCCCTTCCACAATCTACAATATTGTAGCCTCCACATTGAGTTGAATTCTAACAATACCAATATAAGGCGATTTCAACCTTACACACGCTACCACGCAGTACTTGATAATAGAAACAAGGGGAAGAAATACCAATATCAAGTAACAAATCTTAGAAGATGAACTGAGCAATACGCTTTATTCAGCAAACAGAAGCCACCCTGAAAAAGGGATAATATGATTTCTTTCTATGAACAAAAGGCAAGGACTGGATCTTGAAACCACACAACTAGCGATCCATATATGAAATTGGGTTGGCTAACCTCGATGGTTGATACTAGAAGATAATATCCTCATCCCTTTGCATGGAGGCAGTCAACAGATTATGTGCTGAATTGATGGATACCCCCCTTTGCAATGACACCTTCTCGGTGAACTTCTCCTCAGCAAACTTCCTGGCAGCAGCAACTTGTCTCTCGATTTCCTTCTTCTTGTACCCTTGTATCTTCTTCAACCTGAAGAAATCTTCCCTCTCTAGCTCATCTAGCTCTCCCTTGATGTAGGTAATAGTGTTCTCGATCCTAGGCTTGACAACATTCTCTAGTGCATTAACTCTACGGTTTGTAGTCTTGATTGCCTCATCAAGAGTTAAGAATGATGTCTGAAGAGATGCGAGCTCAACAAGAACCTCAATAGTTTTAACATATGCAGCCCGACACTGCTGTACTTGTTGGCCACCTCTGGCCAACCCAGTCAGGCTGTTTTTGGTCTCTCCGTCAGTGAAGTACTCAAACTTGGGAAGCTTGACGCCAGCAACATTCTCCTGACGTGATCGAACTTTGAGGGTAGCATTCCTAGCATTTTCAAGAACCACATGCTTAATGTTCTCACCAGCAACATACTTGGCTTCAGTTAGAGCAAAGGAGGAGGTTTTCATAACATCCCCCATGGACTCCTTGGTGGAGACAATCTTCTTGAGAATTTGTCGGAACTGGACAGTTAGAGCATCACTTTTCTTCTTGAGAAGAGCATGACCCCTTGTCGCACCCACAAGACGAGCTTTCATGACTCCCAGCATGGTAACTGTTGGCACAACATTGAGGCGCTGGTTCTGGCCCGACATC